>OOFE01046262.1:23776-30812 GCA_900323365.1 Monocentris japonica | reverse complement strand
AGCCACTAAAAATTAGAAGCGGCCAAGGAATTCCCCAAGCAGTTGACTTGAATTATTGATTTGCAGGACTTTGCTGCTATAAAATAGTTTCTTCTAGAAAAAAAAGGCTGTTGATGCGTGTGTGTGTGTGTGTGTGTGTGTGTGTGTGCGTACCAAATCGCACCAATCTCCCAGATGTGTTAGTGAGTATGACAGCATTTACCACTGACTAAAACGTCTCTTTTTCCCAGGCAGTTTTACAGTCGCATCGCTTTGCATGGTGTTGTTGTTGTTGTTAGGCAATAGTTTGAAATTTGACGGCTTTGGTTAGCTTGCTGCAATAAAAGAGTTTGCTCCACAGCAACATAAGCTGCATCTTGTTACAGGAGAGACAGTTTTTGTTTTCGTCTCAGTAAAATGTGCTAAAGTAGCCTGGAGTATATGATGCAATATCATAAAAAGAAATGATACAATACCATAAAACTTTATAGGTCCATTTTGGAAATGGACAATCGTCATTTCATACGGCAAAGAACACAGCAATCCAACTACTTAAAAGGAAACTCTATTCTGAGGTAGATTTCACACAAAGAAGCAGCAAAATCCCCCATCCTCATGTATCCTGCAATTATCCTCCACTAGTCCTGCCACAGCCACTGCAGCATATTTTCTCTCAATGCTCTTCAGATAGAACTGGATAGGTATAATGTAACACAAATATATTTCCAACTGCAACTTGCCAGACTTTTCTGTGCACCTTCTGATGGCTTTAAAAAATGTGAAAACGTTCTCTAAACAGCAGCAGTGCAGCAACCATGCAGTAAAATGTTCAACTTCTTCAATGATTGCATCTGCATTTAAAGCCTTTGTAACAATTTACTTGAAGTTCACTGAGTTAGATTACAAGCAGCTAATAAGACCAAGATACAATTTTCTTACATCAGATGAACATAATCACACAAATCACCAGAAATGTACATTCAACCCTCAAAAATGTTTGCACATTGTGTGTATTTATCATGCTCTGAATATAATAATCATCATGCACTCACAATGTGCTTACGATGCTTTATAACGCCTTATGAGCACCTTACCTTTCATTGCAAAATTTCAGAAAAAAAACATTTTACCTGATGTTCACTGCTCAATACCACAAAAATACTACAAAAGATATTGTTTAAATGTTTAATTTCATGGCTCTAATTTTGGACTCTAGTCTAGATTTCAAATATCTTCCAAAGCTACTAACTCTAATCTGCCATCAAGAGACACAACCTGACAATGTATGGAAGGCAGACTTTGTGTATGACCAGAAAATGAGCTTCGTTTCATTGGCCTGCTAACAGTGTTGAACCAGGAATGTGTAACGCTGTACAAAAAAAATCACCCTGGGCACGGTGGCTGTGTCCACGACGTCAGCCTCCTGGTCGCTCTCAAAGGAGCTGCTACAGAATTTGTCTCATGATGATATCTTGACACACAAGAGCCGTGGCACGCAAACCTGATTGCACATCGCTACAATCTGTTGTTTGACCTCCATCTCTGTTTGTCACTTCAGAATTATATACACTCTGTTCCCCAAATACAATAAAGCTACAGCAATTTGTCCTATTGACATTGGTGTAGATACACCGGACCATGCAGAGCAAAGGGATAGTGCAAGACATACAATAGACAGTAGACAGTAGATACATATACAATACATATACGTTCACTATCCATGCCCATTCCGTATTAGAGCATTTCCCAGTGTGCCCTGAAGTATTTGTATTGAATAGTTTCAAATAAGAGATAAGCATTATACAACACAGACATAATACCTGAGGCTGAAAAGTGGTAGAGTGTGCAAAGTGTGGAGTGGCACAGGTTTGTGCAAACATTATAGATTGCTTCAAGATGGGAAAATACTGTTTGGGTATAATGCAAGGCATGATATGTTTTCATATGTGGTACATTTGTTTGTGTATTCATCAAATGTATTTTTCTGAACAGAGTGGTTCAAGATGTTTGGAGGATTTACGTGATTCATGAGTTTTGCCACAGTTTAAGGAATGTAAGGCTGAAATCAGATAGATAGATAACATTGAAGAGTGTATGTATCAAACAGGCAGAGACTAGTCCTATTTGAGCACCAATGGAATGTGTTACTGCAGAAAATCACATCTGATTTTAATACTTTTTATTACGCTTAAAATGCTCATCTGCAATCTGAAGTTAATTGAAACCAAACATAGCCTATTTTAGCACACACATACACACACATGGCAAGAAAGAAAGAAAGAAAGAAAGAAAGAAAGAAAGAAAGAAAAATCAAATGAAATAAAGGATGTGAAAGTGAACAAAGTGTTTAGTCTCTGAATAAGTGTGCATGTTTTGGTGGTATATGGGTGGTTTCAGTTTAATCCAGAACCAGTCACCAACCAACCTCCCGCTTCATTCCATGACAGGAATGTTCTGCCCTGCAAGGAAAACAAACGTTTTCCTTCTGTGAAATGCAGGGCAGAACATTCTCTCTGTTGTCTGTTTTGCAGTTGTCACAAATCTCCCAGCATCCACAGCTGCCGCCATCATAAAGGTCCATTGGAGAATTAGCTTTGAGCAAATACTGACTAAATATATAACAACCTGGATAGAAAAACAGAGATATCTCATCAAAACATTTGTGGTGAGGGAGGAGCTACACTGTAATCAGCCCTCTTTAGATTAGACAAGCAAGTGGAAACACATTGGCATCGGCCGTACCAATCTGTCGTCAAATGGTTTAGGAGATAACAGATTAACATTTTTCCCCACGGTCCAAAGAAGTAACTAGATTTGTTGCTAGTCACTGATTGAGAAATAAAGTTGTCGGGGGGGTCTGAAAAGTTGCTAAATCCAGCCACAAATGTGCGTTATGTCACCTGAAAGCCCTTTATTTGTAACCAGCCTTCATGGAGTCTCCCTGGAAGCATTGTGGAGGTGGTGCTGCTGAGCTCTACATTAGTCTCTCTTTGTCTGGCTGAGCGGGTCCTTATATAACCCAAACAGCCTGGGCTGAAGATTCAACTATCAGAGCCCTGCAATATGTGGATTTAACATGCAGGCACACACGTGCAAACACACACCCACACATGCACCCGCTCTCACACACACACACACACACATGTACACTCACGTGCACAATTATCCAGACACGCATGAACTCACTGACAGACACTACACAGGAAACATGTGCAAGGATTGGGTAAATGTAGCAGAACATTTAAACTGGTAGACGGCTAAGCCTATTAGGTAGGGGATGAGAGAGGCAGACAGAGAAAGAGAGAGAGAAGGAGCGAGAGAGACAGACAGAAATGCAGACAGACAGAGACAGACGGGCAGACAGATGGCAAGAGGAGAGCGATACATGAAAAGAAAGACAGCTGGGGAATAGCGAAGCGAGAGAAGGATAAAAAAAACGACAGCCGTCAATCACTCTCGCTCTGTCTGCAGAGAAGGATTGAAATTCTGATCAGATCCCCAAACACACACCTAAATAAAGAGAGGGAGAAAAGGAGCACTGTGTGTGCACGTGTGCAACACAGTGTGTTTTTGTTTACGTGTGTGCCTCTGTCCTATAAGCGTGTGTGCATTTTTTGTGTCTGTGTGCACGTTTGTGTGTATGTGTGAGCATGCATGCTTACTCTTTATGTGTTTGTTTGAGAGAGAGAAATATTTTGTGTCCATGCATGTGTGTATGAACTGTGAGTCTGTGTAAGAGTGTGTGTGTGTGTGTGAGCATTGTTTGTATATGTGAACATTTCTACTATTTGCATTGGTGTGCGTGTGTGTGTGTGTGTGTGTGTGTGTGTGTGTGTGCATGTGTGCGTGTGTGCGTGTGTGCGTGTGCATGTGTGTGTGCATGTAAACATGAGTCCAGGCCATACGTGCATTCATCAACACATTAGTCCCTTGTTGGCTCCAAATGTCAATATTCACTCTTCACTATTCACACAAACAGTAAACCTGGCCTACACCAAACCGCCAGGGAATGGAAGTCAGTCCCACTTCATAAGGGATATTTTCTATGGCATTTCTGCTGTGTTAGAGAGAGAGACAGGAGTGATGAGAGAAAAAGAGAGTGAAGCAGAGAGACAGGCACAGGGAGAATATAGGTCAAGAGGCAGGCTTGAAGCCTCAACATCACAAATACTTTGTATGCCCTTTTCGTCCAACCTGTTATTCAGACCAGTGAAACGTGTGTTAATATTGAGATCTACTCAGCATCTCCTGGCAGCATTCATTCATTTACTAAAGCCAAATAAATAGTTTCAGGGTCATTGGTCCTGGCAATACAAGTCACCAGAAGTCTATTCATTTTGAAGGTTGAAGGTCTCATTCCCTGTGTAGCTCAATAGGTAGAGCAAGGCACTATCACTGCCCAATGTAACGCAGTTGGTAAAGTATGGCACTAGCACTGTGGGAGTAATGGGTTCCATTCACACCGGGGCCCGCCACGTTAAAAATGTATACGCTCGTGGTATTGTGTGGCATTTTGGAAGAAGCGCCTACTGGGTGGCATGTGTTATTAATATTTCTTCCCCCTACACACTGGATAGGTGGGATGGCTGGAGAATTTCATCACCGCTGATTGCTCCATACTCATTCTGATTGATAGGACAAAATCACAGATGACTCAAATCAAATCTGCATGTCTAATACATCTGTTGTGCCACTCAATTGATTTTTGATTTGATTTTTGCACCTCCCTCCCTCGCACACGCACCTTCTTTCTTCGTCTCTCTAGCATGTTTTAATGTCTATGAATTTCCTCCCTCTGCCGCTCTATCTCTCTCTTTCTGTCTTTGAGACGTATAAAGCGTGGTGTTTTCGATTGGAGCATAATGGATGATTTTGCTGAGTGGAAAATGACGGGTTATTTCCTTGAAGTCTATCATGGCAGCGGCAACAGCGCTTTCTAAGTCGGTGAGGCTCAGTGGAACAGAGGAGGAATTCAGGTGATTTGGTTTGCTCTGTCTTTGATACTACAGGGGAATGATTAGAAGAGTTTCATCTCCCTGCCTCTCATTCTGCTTCCCTTTCTGTGTTTCTGTGGCTGTTTTCTCTGTTCCTCTTTCTCTCTCTCTCTAAATCTCTCTGTCTCTACTCTCTCCTTTCCTCTGTTTCTAACCCTTACTAATACGTCTCTCCTTTCCCTTGCAGACATTTTAATGATCGTCAGAGAAATGTAGCGTCTCTTCCCCGACCCTTATTTAGCTAATTAAAATAGGATGTCACCCAGGCATCAATCTACGGCCTGTTGCCATGGTAATTACCGGCTCTGACCCCGTGACCCTGCTCGGCAACTAAAAATCCCATAATTCTGAGAGGAACAGGACAAAGGCACCTTGTACAGACAAAGAACGATGGAGAATAAGAAGGAAACAGGGAAGGCGGCGAGTTTCTGAGTTCTAACAAGCTTTTAATGTGAGATTACATGTGCTACAGTATGGCAGTAAAGTGTGATGGGATAGTATGGTAGGTTAGTGTGGTAGAGTATGGTAGAGTATGGTAGGATAGTATGGTAGAGTATGGTAGGATAGTATGGTAGAGTAGAGTAATTTGGTAGGGAGTCTGCTAAAGTGTGGCAGGGTAGTAGGGTAGTATGTTGATATGCTGGTATATTATGGTAGGGTAGTGTATTATGGTAGAATACAATGTTAGGATAGTATAGTATAGTACGGTAGGATAGAGAGACGGAGACAGAGATGTGAAAGGAAAAGGATAGAAAAGAAACTAAGAAGGGGGGAGATGGAGATTAACAGGTGAGAAAGAGGTAGGTGGGAGATTGAGAGAGAGAAACAGAGAGAGAGGGAGAGGGCAGGAGAAGAGGAGATAATGGGACTAGTGAGGGAGGGATTGGGAAAGGGAGATATGGAGGGATGGAGGAGGTGAGAGAGAGAGTGGGAGGGAGAGATAGGCGAGGAGGGAGAGGAAGATAGTGATCCACTGTAATCCCCTCCTGGGAGGCTGGATCAGATCTGGAACTCCTCAGAGCACACAGACAGACAGTAAATTGGTTAATCAGTCAGCAAGTCAGTCAGTCAGTCAGTCACTCTAGTATGGTACACTACCCTCCACACCTACTGAACTAAAGGCCTCAAGGAAAATTGCTATGGGGCAAATAAATGACAAGGCAACAGCAAACATAACGTTGGTAACGAATGTGTCACCTTGTTTTGAACTGCAATCGTAGCACCTCGTTGGGCCAATCTGTTTTTAATTTTTAAAAGGCTGAGGCACAGCGGTGAGATGCATCACTTCCCCAAGTTTTGTCAAAATCTGATCAGTGGTGACTGAGATATTGTGTGTGATGAATGAATGAATGAATGGACAGAGATCGATTTCATCATGGGAGAGAAAAACACTGGTGGAGAGCTGCTGATAATAGATAAGCTGCTCACACTGACTGATTTGAAAACCTCTTGAAAAAGCTTCTTAGGGACAACATCTGGGACACAGGTGGAGGACTTCATGCAAGACACTCCCTCCACCAGCACCAGAGACAAAAGGGCTTCAAAACAGCTGATCATAGCCAAATTACCAGCAGTGATAGATAGCCAATCAGTGAGCGGAAAATTACTACAGACTAACTCAGCTGCAATGTATTGTAAAACAAAGCACTAATATCGCTCAACCATCTATTCATCAGACAAATCCTTGTAGCTTCTGATGGCTGAGAAAAAATTTTAAAGTGTAGTTCAACAAGTATGCAGTAAAAAGTAAGACTTTTACTATGGTGATGATATCTGTAAATTGTTTTGATAAATGTTACAACACTCTGATTGGCTCTGCTCACAGCTGACTGACGGCCAAGACTGAGTCTACACGTTGAATGAAAACCTCCCGTTGATGGAGGTTTTGAGGTCAGACACAGGTGAGAACAATACTTCATAAGTTGCGTGCAACAGTTTCTTAGAAGCTGAAAATAACAACATATCTATTTATCTATCTATGCACTGTCAATACTACATCCAATGAGTCACGGTATTCAAAAGAATCCAGTATTACGTAACAAATCTATTACAAATAATTCACA
>OOFE01046262.1:13776-21276 GCA_900323365.1 Monocentris japonica | reverse complement strand
AGTCTGTCTGCCTGCCTCCATTGTTGCTTTGATTGGTGTCACGCTGGAGATTAGAAGTTGTATCTGCCTCAAACACATATACTGTATTTCTACTCCCCTTCCCCTTTAAATAATGGATCACTTGTCCTAGTTGTTTGAAACTCCCTTTTACAACAAATTAGACTGGTATGTTTCATGTTTCCATTAATGTTTTCCCTTCAGATCAGGGTTTCAGTTCAGCAATGTCTTACTGTATTAAACACAGACCGATGATCCTCCTCACTCTCTCATACCTGCATATTTTTACTCAAGTTTATATCATGATTGAATCCATATATCCATATGATTTCTTATGAAAAGTCATGCAGCAATGGATCATACTCTACGCATGGCCAGCCACATAACCCATCATCGGTGAGGCTTACAGTTAAGGATAGGGTTAAAGTTAGGTTTAAACAACTAAAACTTGTATGTATTTGGCGATGGTTAGGGTGAGATTTTGGTCATGGTTAAATAAGAAAAACTTTTGCTGAAAATGAAAAGTTAACTCACAGTAGAAATGCTCTTCGCGGGAGTCGGGACTTGAAGCCGGGTCACTGGAGCCGAAGAGGAGTGTACACACCCATCCACCATCCCTTTACTCACTATGCTACTTCTATAGCTGATGACATTATTGGCTGAATCTGATTGAGGACCTACAGTATGTTTCACTTTCACTTCTCCTGTCTTGTCTGTAGCAAAGAGCACTTATCCATGCTCTATTCAAGAGAAGGTTACACATAGACCAAGTAAGACAATTTCTATGGAAGAGATGAGTGAGTACTGCTGTAAAACCTTTGAGCTGTGAAGGACATCTTAATGCTATTGGAAAAAAACACCTTGTTTCTGTTGAATCCAAACCTCACATCTCCAAAAGGTCAATTTGTCAACTTTTTTTTTTTTTTCCTGGCATCTTCCATGCATCTTTTTGACATTTAACCACCATGTTTTCCTCTGTTGTCATCTAGATCCTGTTATCGAAGTCAGTTGTGTCTGCTCGTCATTTTTATGGTTTCTGTCTGTTTGTTTTGCTTTTGTTTTTCTGTGTTAGTTTGACATTCTTTTATCTCACCTGCCTAAATTTCTTTTGATTGTCTCTGTTTTTAGCATTGCCTTTTCTTACTGTGCTTTATATCTCTTAACTTGCAACATGTGAGAGACACTGTCATCAGTTGCTGTGGAAATGACGATAGAATAGAAATAGAATAGATTGGAGATAGAAAGATTCTGCAGGAGGCTGACAACGCGTAGGTCTCTGGTACCCGCAGCCATGACATTTCTACTAAGAATGTAAATTCATGATTTTGGTTGGTAAAAAATGTTTTCGGCAGGTGATTTTTTTTTTTTTATTTACCGGCCCTCGGCAGTTGAAACAAACAGTTAATTTCAGACACTGCACATGCCTATTCAGTTCTATGTACAACCTCTGAGAAACAAGAGACAGCAGTGGCTGTGACAGGTGGAGGACAGATGCATGATGGGAGATTGTTTGCTGGCTGTCATTGTAAGTTAGAATGTAAATAGTAGCTGCAATTTATTTGCTACTGGCAGAGAATTTATTCTTTATTTGCTGATGACAACTATTTTTTTTGCTAAAAGGTTTTTCAGTATTGGAATGTTGAAGAAAATCTACTTCAATTGATTTAATACAAAGTGAATTCATTTAGCTTTAAAGATAATTGTTGGTCTATCAGTCTGCAGCAACTGTATTTGTAACTCAACCAACATGAGTGTTAAGTGAAATAGAAAGCAGGATTGGAACGATATCAGGAAAAATTCTCCAGAGATGAGATGAAAGGAAGAGATAGAGAGAGACTGTGTGGGTGTGAAACCAGGATAGGGGTGGGGACAGAAAAAAATTAGAGATTGGGGGACCCAGGGAAAGAGAAGATTTCGAGCGAAACAGATGTACCTGGGGATGGTAAAGATAAAAAGCGAGAGAGTGAGGCTGTAAAAAGTCTCCCTTCATCCCACCTCCTGGTGTACAATTATGAAATCTACCACCTGGGATAATGACAACTTAAAACTATGTGGCTGAACGGCCTCCATATATCTATCCATCTTGATCGCTCTTTCTCCCCTCACTCTCTCCTTCTCTCTCTCTCTCTCTCTCTCTCTCTGCCAGGTAGGCCACGCTGCAAAATTCTGTTCTTGTTTCAGGAGAATGACAACATTCATCCATTCAAACTGTATCGTCCCCTTAAGAGAAATTTGGTTTGCCAGCAGGGTTTATAGTAAAAATACACAATGAAAATATATAATGAAACCAATAAAAACACATAGCATAAAAGCTCAATAAAACACAGTAATAAAATGCCACAACATATCCCATACAGACAAACCTCAGTTCATAAAACCAATGCAATAAAATTCCTTAATCAGTGCAAAATGCCAGTGTGTTCTCACAATAGCGTTTGTATGATAACTTACGAATGTTATGTGCCCTTGACTCGTACTATACCTGTGAATGTACGTTCGTTTCCCTCGATTCTCAGAATATCATACAAAATGATGGTGCGTTACTTTTCATAACTATAACTATGAATTTAATATGAGAACAGGTTGAAAATACTTATACAGGCATGGGTCGCAACATCATTTCATGTGCAAATCAACTTATTGCCCAATTGCAATGGGGATAAATAGTTATTTTACTTTACAGGCACGATAAAGTGACATCCAGATGGCATCAGCTCTGATGGCCTCTTAGAGAATGACCAAGATCTAGAATGGCTTTGGTCTTCCTCACCACACACCTTTAAAAGATCTCAGTTACAATCGCTGTGCCTTGTTCACACCAGTAACCTGACTGGCTATTTTGACCGCACTCCCCAGTCTGCTTTTATTGGTTGAACTCAAGCTGGCCAAACCAGGCTTACAATACAAAAGGTTAAAATGGATTCAATAAAACTCCAATAAAACAAGGTCATCATTTTACCACACACATTAAAAGAGTTCATTAGATTTTATATGACAAGTTATATAAGGTCAGTCAGCAATGAAGAGAAAATACCATTCATCTATAAACCTGTAAGAGAGAGCAGGAGGAGGTGGTTCAGGGAGTAGAGAACTTCATCAGTACTTCACATACTCTGTAGACCCTCTCAGCCGACTGCTGGTTTAGTAACATCAAAATACCTTAATAGAAATGTAGAAGTATTTTCTCTCTATGTACTCAGGCTCTTTAACAAGTAATGTTGAGCCTAAAACAACCTAGGTGGCATTTTTCATCCAA
The DNA here is from genome assembly GCA_900323365.1 of Monocentris japonica. Taxonomy (NCBI): domain Eukaryota; kingdom Metazoa; phylum Chordata; class Actinopteri; order Trachichthyiformes; family Monocentridae; genus Monocentris; species Monocentris japonica. Next base: position 18,023 of record OOFE01046262.1, on the reverse strand, counting down.
ACTTCTTAATATGTCAAGAAGTTGGTACAGTCATGTTTTTTTCGTTTGAGGAATATTGCCAAAATTAGTTTTTGTCTTTTTGTGACACTGAACAACACTGCCTTAGTGACTATGTTTATTCTACGGTAAAGCTTTATTTACCTGTCTAAATCAGTCTGCTTTGGGTCGGCTGCAAGTAGTTCAAAACTCTGCAGCAAGATTGCTGACTAAGACTAAACATCACACGTTACACCTCCTTACACCAGCTTCCACTAAAGTTTAGAATTGAGTTTGAAATTCTTCTAATTACATATAAGGCCTTGCTTGGCTAGGCAACTGAGTATAAGGCTGAATTGCTCCATCGTTATCACACCACAAGGTCCCTTAGGTCAAACCAAGGACTCTTGGCTGTTGCAGCATCAAGACTGAAGTCAAAGGGTGATAGAGCATTTGCAGTAATGGCACCTAGACTGTGGAACAATCTGCCTCCCAGTTAGATTGGCTGAACCAGTCACTGTTGTTAAATTCTGTCACATTTTTACAGTTTGGCTTTTAACTGATTATACCTTTGTCCCTTTGTCTGTTTTCTCTGTAAAGCACTTTATAAACTCTGCGTTTTGAAAAATGCTATACAAAGAAAGCTCATTATTACTGTTACCTGGTTTGAAGTATGAAAGGTTGAGGGATTTAAGGCTACACCAGGACAGCTACCCTGTTGTTGTCTCGCTATGAAAATGGAGGAAACAAAAGAGATGTTTTAGCCATGTTAAAAAGGAGACCTTTTAGGCATGAGAAAATAGAGACTTATCAGTGACACATGGTGGCTTTTAGCTATGGCACAGGCTAACCCTTCATCAATGATTCATTTTTTTAGTGGATGTTTCATCGGCGTCTTGCAGCCAAGAGAAATAGCGATTTTTGAGCCAGACAGATCTTAACCATACTTAATGGAGACTTTTAGCCACAAGAAAGGTCCACCAAGTAAGGCCAATGTGGCCCTCCAGGGTAAAAAGATATTTTATTTAGTCTATTTTGATTAAATGTACTTAGATTTGAATATTACATACAACATGATGGCACAGGACCTGAGATGTTAATGTCCATTTGTTTCATTTCTAAATGATAAATTGCATTTTTGGCCCCCAGCTCACCACTTCAGCCCTGGGCCCTTTACGGCAAGAAGCTTAAGGGAAAGGGTTCCTTAAGAGTGAGCCATTTTGAGCTAATAGTAACTACATAAATAGTCTTTTTGGCTATGATAAAAAGCTACTTTCAGCTATATGAGATAATGGTCTTCAGATAAAAGAAAACATACCCTTTTAGCTATGAGAAAATGGTCTTTTTAGCCATTAGAAGAAGGGTGTTTTAGCCAAGCAAGCTAGTCTCATCTACTGATACAAGACTATCCCATATGGCAGACTAATATTGAATCACAGTTGAATTATAGTATTGATTAAAAACATCGGTTGATTCACCATTGCATTACATTGACATGACTTTCACCTTTCACCAACTCAAGAAAAGGAAATAAAACCTCTTTCAACCAGAAATCAATTAATTTTATAACAATGCAGCTGTACAATATGTACCACGTGAACTGCAGCCCCACTGAGACTGGCATGGTATAATGTTTATTTTCTTGATGTTGACTCAACATTATTTCAGCGTGCAAAACGGATATGGAATCAATGCTATATTTCAACATTGATTCGATGTTAGTCTGGGTATGGTTAATCCTGAGAGGGCGAGAGAGAGAGAGAGAGATGGTTTAATACCCTTTCCCCTTGATTTCTCTTATTTCTTGATAGCTCTAATGTACCTACTAGGTCCTGTGTTTAAAACCAAGAGCTCTCTCCTCTCCTCTTCCCTCTTTAAATCTTCTCGCCTGCCGTCACATCTCCTCCCTCTTATCCTCTCCTCCCCTCCCTTCCTCTCTCCTCTCTATTAATTTTTAATATAAAGCATCGAGGGCCCATTGAGGTTGTGTAATGTCCATGTTTTAGTAATGGGGGGGCACTGGGGGTTCACAACATACACTTAATTGCTGCACAGACACACACACACACACACACACACACACACACACAGTAGACACTATGAAGTAATGAAATAAACTAGCACACTCAAAATGCCACTACAGAGTAGACACTGAGGTAAGATAGTATCCTCAAAACATATGGCAACATGACGTGAACATGTCTTCTCAAAATGGCTACCAATAGTACAGTGACAGAGAGTACATTGACATGCACACAGTATTCTGGATATTGATTTATATCCCAATTATTTTGGATAGATTCCAATAATAAATGACCCTATGAACAAAAACAAGCAATATATGCTGAATATTACCATGAAAACAGATTCTTCATAACACAAAAAACAAGAGTAAATTGGAGTTTGTGTCTCAGTATACCAGCATATCATAAAGGGATTTCTAATAATCGATATATGAGCTGGTTGTAAACAGGATATGTTTTTTATATGGCTCAACTTAGAAAACATCATGGACTCAACAGAGCTTTTAGCTGCCATAGTGTGTTAACAACTGGCAGCATTTTCACTGCTGCTTCAATGCTTTTTATTCCAAACTGTAATAGAAGAGTTAAAGTAAAACACACCAGGAATTATGAACTATTAAGAATCAAAGTTAATTTGTCATGAAAGACATTGCAAAGTACAAAGCTTACAAAGAAGCAACATGTTACACTATATGATCAAGCATATTTTGAAATATTGAGAGTGAATATCAGGTAATATGTTTTCCCTAAATGGATATGTGGCATTTTTGGAATGAAATCCTTCAATTAGTATTAAAACTGCAATAGGCAATTTCACACATTTGCAGCTCCAAATGGCAGCAAGAAATAACTATTAATATTTTAAGGACTTCAATACCAAGAAATAATGTAATGTGACATCAGTAAACTGCACACAGCACGCTCATGTTTACCAACCCTGAACCAAAGGGACGAGCGAGGCAAAAGATCTAATGTTGGTGAGTCCAGCCTTCTCTGGACGGATCGTTTAGAAGACAGTTTGTATTTCATTCTTAAGTTTTAATTTGTCACTTCCTGTGCATGGAGAAGATTTCCCGCTCGTGACCACACGCAACACCAGATTTCATTTGGCCAAAAAAAGCAAATCTCCGGTGTCTCAATTAGGGGAGGTGGGATGCTCTTCTCTGTTGCAGCCCCACTGATAAGTCGGTCTATTTTCACATGTTGTCTACTGCAGCTTTAACTTAGTAGTCTACCTCCTCACTCTCCCACTACAACTCTAGGATGAGACAGTAATGATGATTGCAATTATTATCACAGCAGTCTTCGCTCAATCTCTCCCTTCCTCTCTTGGTATTTCTGTCTGTCTCTCTCTCCCTCCCTCTGACTTTCTGTCTTTCCCTCTACCCCTTCTTTCTCCCTGTTTGTCTCTCTGTCTCTCTCGACCCCCTGGTGCAGCAGATAGGTTTTCTATCTCTTTGCTCTCAGCTGGACAGAGACACATCAACGCTCCACTGAGCTTTGAGCAAACTCCCTCCTCCTCCCCTCTCTCCCTCCACCCCTCCATCTCTCTGCCCCCCATCTATGTTATAGGTTGTTTCAGTGAGAGATGTCATACAAGCGCTCCTGCTGTGGTTACAATCCCCCCACGCCCATGTTTCTTTTTTTCCCTCTGTCTCCTCTGTTTCTGTCTTTTTCTCTGCCTCTCTGTCTGTGTGTCTGTCTTATTCCCAGGAAGCATTTACCAGACGGCGTTGTGCATGAGGTGACATCCAATATCAACTCAAACACACAAAAACTTTTCATAATATGATATTATATCATGGTAAAAATGCATATTAAAACTGTTTTGAACTGATATCAGAAAGACATTTAGATCACAAAACGATGCAGGACCCAGCAGTGTTTTCAACTTAGGTGCAAAAATTATAGTTTTTCAACACTGGTGCAGGCTGTCGTATCACCATCTATTCAACGTCAAAATGTTTCCTCACTTTGAATTCCCTATCTTGACCTTTCTGTGTGTGTGTCTCTGTCTCTTCTCTCCCTGTCTTTCTCTCTCCACCATCTTCTCCTCCTATCCTGACGAGAGCGATGTTAGTCGCTCTGATTGCATAAGGGCAGGGGCGTCAAAGGCAGATGAGCAGCTATAGCTCAGAGGGAGAGCGCAGGGATGAGTGACCCTGAAGAAAGACGAAAGAGAAGATGAAAAAGTGAAAGTGGACGTCCCATTGTGACAGTTAATATATGTCCCAATATTCATTACAT
>OOFE01046262.1:0-13728 GCA_900323365.1 Monocentris japonica | reverse complement strand
AAATTAAATGGTGTGTGTGTGTGTGTGTGAGTGAGAGAGAGAGAGAGAGAATCATATTTCTACCTTGTAAAGTCCTTATTAAAGTTTCTGCTTCATTGCACAGGAGCATTTCCACATAGGCGTGCACACAGAGACATGCATGAGTCACTTAGACATATGCCTGTGCAGGCATGCATCTGCACACATCAGTGTGTTTTTGTGTGTGCATATACACGTATATGAGTGTGTGTATGTGTGTGTGTGTGTGTATGTATGTATATCTTTGCCTTTGATCCCAGAGCATTGAGAAACAGCAGAGTCCTGCCACCTACCATCTGATACATACACAGTAAGGGAGCCAGACAGCACAGTGGGAAGCCAGAAAGTCATCTAACCACACTGGCCAGTGAGGCAGCCAGTTAGCACAGCATCTAAACAACCAGTTGGCAAGACAACCAGCCAGCAAGTTGTCTAATCAGTCAGTCGGCAAGGTAACAACAAAGGCCAAGCAGGCTGCTAGCAAGTCCACTAAACTGCCATGCTGCCAAACACACTTTCAGTCAACAAGTCATCTAAACTTGGAGATCAAATGGAAAACATGTACACAGCCAACCAGCTGGTTAACCAGCCACTTCAGAGGCATTTCTCAGTAGAGAAACCTTTTGGAATCTGAAATAGCATACCAGACTAAAACAGTCTAGTTATTGTAGAAGTTTCCCAATACTAAAATGTATGCATTGTAGATTATTACAACCAGACTAGTTCTCCTTTGCTAAAAATGTATCTAGTATGTCTTGACTTTTTGCACACTGCACGTGACTAAAACACAATTACATTTTGCTGTGTATGCCATCATGCACAGAAAAACAGTTTCTAGTTGGCAAAAACACTGGAAAAAAGCATAGCAGACAAGAAGTATCAACTGTGAAGTTGAGAGGGAATGACAATGACACGAACGACATTAAAACTCAGCAAGGAAGAGAATGGTACAAAAACACACCACAAAAACGAATGGAAAAATAATTTAAAAGGCTGTTATTTAGACCAGGTCTGACACACCAACCTGGTTTTGAAACAATAATGGTTCTGATGTGTGGACATCACAACCTCATGCCTATGATAGAACTAACAACTCAGACATGACTCTGTTTAAGCGGAGTTCAACTCAGCAAAGTTCTCCTGCAACTGATAAAGCACCATAGCTGACATCCCAATAAATAACAAGTGCCATATGGTGGACACTTTTATCCAAAGTGCCTTACAGTCCATGTGGAAGAAATTGTCTTAATCACTGTGTCTTAACCGTTCTGATTGATATGATTGTGCTGTACACATTTCTAGTGCAAGTGTGAGGTGATCCTAACTGCTGCATTATCATGATGAGATGTATCTATATGAATGAGGTACATATGTGCGATCTATCTACATGAATGCATTGCTTGTGTGAGCCCATACTGAAGGCCGACCACATGAAAGACTCAAGAAACCTTTAACACAGTACATATTGTTCAGTCTAGGTTGAAAATAACCTTGTAGATGTTTAGAAACTTCCCCCCTCCTGTTTTTCCCTCTTTATAATCACTGTTCAGACAGTTCTCTGGCAGAGATCTGCAGACCCTACCCTGTGTGTGTATATCTCTCCTGAGCTCAGCTTCAATAAATATACTCAAGTAATACATGACTCGAGGACTCTGAATTTATTCAACAGTCCATGAATGCATCAACTTTTCAGCATGGGTGGCCCCAGTGGGAATCAACCCCTTTACCCAGGGTGTTAGTGCTGTGCTCTACCTATTGAGCTACACAGGACACAGCATTTTTTTCTAACTTTGAAAAAAGCCTTTGAAAAAAAGCATCTATGAAATGGGATTTTGACCATTTCATTATTTAAACCAAAGCAATATCAAAGTCTGTAGGTCATGATGTACAAATCCTTTAAGGCGATGGAGTTTCAGCAATGCTTGTCATGCAAATTTCAGAATTTGTCTAACAAACATCACTGCAGTTCGCTTGGAATCAGACCAAGATACACATTGTCAGGCGGTCATGATAGTTATTTGGTGGGCACCTGAGTTTGAATGGCGCTGTTCCCGCCTGTCCAAACGTACCGAACTAAAGTACGCTCCAGAGTTTGATTAATCTGCTCCAATCATGCTAGGCGTGAATGCGCCCTTGCCATTCGAACTCTGGTAGCACCAAATAACTGCAGCGAGATGCCTAAAAATCATGGCAACGGTATTCCCTGATGGCAGTGGGCTCTTGAACTCTTGAACAAAGAGTTCAAGGTGTTGACTTGCCCTCCAAATTCCCCAGAGCTCAATCCGATCAAGCATCTGTGGGATGTGCTGGAAAAACAAGTCCGATCCATGGAGGCCCCACCTCTCAACTTACAGGACTTGAAGGATCTGCTGCTACCGTCTTGGTGCCAGATACCACAGGACACCTTCAGAGGTCTTGTGGAGTCCATGCCTCGACGGGTCAGAGCTGTTTTGGCAGCACAAGGGGGACCTACACAATATTAGGAAGGTGGTTTTAATGTTATGGCTGATCAGTATAAGTGTGCTGCAGAAACAGTCAGGTCCAGATTCAATAAAGGTTTGTGCAGGGAAGAAGGCGCGCTATTTCACCAAATCAGAATGCCATGCTGTTCACAAACCGTACACAATGTGTGCCTAATTGCACAGGTAAAAAAAAAATGCCTGTCTTGGTCACACATGTCTAAATTCAATTTAAATATATTGCAAGTTATTGTAGCACGTCAGATCCTTTGAAAGGTGGAATTTAGAGAGCTCGGCCATTCAGATTGGCTGCTATCATGTGCTATCTTGCCATCAAGGCAGGCAAGCAAGGGAGAAGGTCTTCTGTCCTAGAGTCTCAAATTAGAGCAGAGAACTTTTACATTTTAAATGTAAAGTTTGGCACAACAGTGCCAACCTTACAGCTGAAGTATCCACTTTTCACTTGGAATTGGTGAACAAGGCCATTTGCTTGTGCAGTGTTACAACTTTGTTTGCATAGATTTCTAGATGAATAAGATGAAAACTCTGCACTCAATCAACTGACCCTCGCAAAATGTGCCGATTGCCTTTGCAATGCAGTCAGAGTGAATCTGGACCTTGTGTCCTATAAGCCTACCTTTCAGGAACTGACCTGTACTTTTAATTTATTAGGTCAAAATATTTTTTCTGCTTTACAATGTCAGCTGTCAATTGCATTACAAAATATTGTAATCAAACAATAATGGTAAAATTGGAGATAAGTGTTTTCTGTAGTACACTGATGATTCAAACAGCTGACATTGTCCTCAAAGTTTGGAAAAGGTTCCCTGAGCTGCCACCACCTTTTCTGAACCGATAAGGTCTGTTACATCTTGAGGCCTTGAATAATGCACACCACCACAGTTTATAGACAGACAATGCACTTTATTAGGGTAAAATATAGCTCATAAAGTGTGGAGATGCAGGGGGAGCTTACAGCTAGTAAAGCACAATCACCCCACATAAGGCTTTAGTACTGGGTCCACACCACAAATGTATAACACTACAACCGGGGCTAGTCAGACTAGTTTAACACACACAGCAAATGTGAACACACAAGCATATGCTATTCTCATAGGGCGAAACCCTTTACAGAGAACCTTCCACCCCAGGGCATCTAGCAGACCCTCCCAACAGGTTCACCCCCCGAGCTCGCCACACTATCTAAAAAACCTAAACACTGAACATAAGATGACACCAGAACAAGAATTAAACAAAACTATACATACAAGAAACCTAGAGGATTAAAATGTTTCAAGAACTTAACTCCCTGGTCAGAGAGACCCTCCTCCGGGGTCTGAGCTTGTGGCGCAGTCCGACTCCCTGGGGAGACATTGCTTAGCCAGGCAGCGCAAGAAGGACAAGGACACCGGCAGGATCAAAGCGGGAGAGCAACAGCGGACAATCGCTACAAAAGCCCCAGCCCTGACTAACTACAGGAGGTAAACAAACCTCCCCTCCTAGCACTGGAACAAACTTACCCCCTATCGTACCTGTCTTCGTTGCCGGCAGCCCTAAACAGCTGTGAACGACACCCTCCCAGCCCGACAGAGTGCCGAACCACAGAATGCAGAGCTGCTCCCCCGAGGGATCAAGCAATGCCTGACCATCTCCTTTTATCAGCTCAGTCTCTAGCCACACTTTACAATCAGTCACAGGTGTGATCGATCAATCTATTAGGATAACCAATGACACAGTGGGACAGCAATCACTGCTGCTCCACTACAATACATTAGAAAATATCAACAACGAGCAGGTACCTATGTAATCTGACTCAATGATGTTCCAAGGGGGTACACACCAAAGTTACTCATAATAAAGCTGAAGGGCATCAACTCCCCTTCATCACACCCACAACCTGATCATTTCATCTTGCGGAGAAGCTACAATTAAACCTCAGGCATTTAGTTCATGGTTGAAACAGTATAATAAGCCCATCTACACTAGCTAGCTTAGTTTTGAACACCATTCTGGATTGGGATGTTAAAGAAATACAGATGTGTTTTTTTCTGTCTTCATTCCCACTTGACCACGGCTTCAGACAGACCTTTCTCTTGTGATGGCACATGAAAATAAACTTTTGGAAAAGGTCTGGTTATTTGACTCTAGTTCCAACTCCTGAAACGTCGACCTTTTGGAATTACAAGATTTTTGCAGGACACTAATAATAAGAACATTTTTGCTTGGGATACTCGGGTACTGTTTAGATAGGAAGCAAATACTTACATAGAGGTTACTGCAGATTTCTGCCCTCTTCTTTGTCAAACCTTTGAAAAGCTTTATCATAACCCCTATCAACAGATAAGCTTTATCAATTGAAAATGTCTGGGAACATCATTAAGATAGCAGCACAGTTTGATACATGCCAAATCAAAGTTTAGCTTGATAAGATCCCTGCCCATGGTGATATATGATTCCACCAAGACTAGATAGATAGAGGTGTCTGTGTGTGTGTGTGGCAAGCAAGGTTCCTTCCCTAAGCCAGTTGGAAAAAGAAATCGAGATATGGAGACAGATGGGGACAGAGAGAGAGATCAGGGGAAAAAAGCAAGAGAGAGAGAACAACATGGTGAGAGACAAAGAGAGAGAGAGAACAAACAAATGAGAGCCCTCCATTCTTTGTGTAGTACCTTTAAATCTCTCATCCCTCTCCTCCTCCGTGCTGGTAAATTATTCAGCACTGCTGATTTATCACCTAGAAGAACAACAACACAGATATAATAGTTGTGTGTCTTAATGGGTAGCTCCACCATACAGTAGCTTCCCCAGCAGGGGAGACTCTTAAAGCAACAGGCTCTTACAGCAGCAATGCAGAGGCAATGCCACAGAAAGAGTTGGGCCAGTCTGTACCATAGATAAACAAAGACTACCTTAGTACTTGTGGAGTACAGTTAACTGGATAGCATTTTTACAGGAGTCTGTTTATGCCAGGTAGCATTACAAATCATAAATCATCATAAATTCTTAGATTTTTTTTTACAGCCTGCTGACAAGCAGAGGCTGCAAAGTTTGCAAAATTCAATATAGGCTGCCTAACATCACAACAGGTGAACAAAAATATGGAATGGAGTCTTAAATTTGGTTTACTGGCAATTTAAATGACTGGATGGTTTAGATGGGGATGGGTGTCTTCCCTCTGCCTTACCTATGGACACCATGTTTTCTCTTGAACTAAGATGGCTGAAAACATGTTATTATTTTATTATAATGTTCTTCATAACCTCACCATAGTGAGATGCCCATCCTTCTGGCAAGTTACCTCTAAGGCCATCAGGCAGGACTATGGAACTAACAGGGTTAGAAACTGAAAACTGCAATGGCCAACCTCTGTCTCTGGCTTTTGAAAAAAACTAACATTAGTGGTTTGTTCCGGATGCATCTAAAAGAGTGCTGGTTCAATACAAGGAGTTAATGTGGCTAAGCGAAGCTAAGCTGCTGCTCGTCTTTCATTGAGAGGAGCCAGTTGAGTTTCAGGCACCTGGTAACAATGCCACCCAGGAGCCTCCCTTTGGAGGTATACATGTTCGACTAGGGGAACCGGGGCAGACCAAGAACACACCGGAGGGACTACATCTCCCAGCTGGCCTGGGACGTCTGGGCTGATTTACTTGCCCTGTTGCCACCACAACCCTGACCCCAATAAGCTGCAAGGAAATGTATAGATGGAAAAAATGAAATAAATTAATTAAAAGCATGCTAGCCTCATCAGTGTGCCAATTGTTTTTTCTGTAGGGTTTTGGTTTGGTTAGGTGGGTGGACAGTAACACCACTGCGGGGGTGGCCATTTTGACAAGAGGATTATCTATGAACTGAAGCCAACTTTTAAGCCTCTTTTCTTTTCCTATCTGTGTTGTGTCCTAAAAAGATAATCATTTAATTATATATTGATGATATTTCAAACCGGAAACTGGCCATTGGACTTCTGGAAAGGCAGAATGATTAGACCACTGTTTACTGAGTCACAGTTGGTGCTTCAGAGAGAGCAAGAGGTAGAGAGAGAGGGGGAAGATAGAAAGGACAGTGGAAGGGGGAGTAGAGAGAGCGGGACCAAACCGAGAGACACAAAGAGAGAAGAGATAAAGAGATAGATGGATTTATAAACAAAGCAAGAAATAGTGCGAGAAACAGAAAAACATGGGGACAGAAAGAGAGAGAGATAAAGGGACATGGAGTAAAAGAGAGATTCCTGTTCCATCAACAGCATGAAACTAACTAGTTGAAGAAATGACATTAATAAAAAAGATTTTCAAACCACTGGCAGTCTTATTGAGGGCTCAGAAAACCAAATGATTAATTCACAACTGTGTAGATATGAATTCTGCTTTGTATCATATCTCATCATGCATTTTTCATACAACAGCAATACCGCAATGGGACGATTGGCTTTTCCCCCTCGGACACATGGGATCCCTTTGGTCCATTAAAGTGTATGTGTGTTGAAAAGGGATATTTGCTTTTAAGAAGGAAATTCAAGGAGTGAAGGAGGATGAGTGCATGCTGCAGAATAAGTAAAAATGCACACACACACACACATACACACAGATTTACAGTGCACACACACCACAAACACACACAGAATAAGTCCATTTCCATCTGGTGATGTTTACTTTAGAAAGTGATAGCGTCTGCTCTTGGAAGAGAGGAGGTGGAAGGATGGAGGAAGGAAGGAATAAATGGTGGAGTGATAGTGATAACAGAGAGATAGCGCGACAGACTGATGGAGAAGAGAATATTCCTCTGGTGGAAATCTTCAGATTACACGGCTGGTTAGATTTCATCGCCCCCATAGGTATTTCTCTGTCTGTGTGTCTGTGTGTCTCCCTGTCTCTGTGTGCATGTACTCAAGTGACTCAAGATAGCCACTCCTTGGTGATATAAAGATATTGCCTGATATAAAGATAGGCTTGTGTTTATTACATATTAGTAATATGACATTTGGATCATCTGCTTGTGATGTCTAACTACCACGACATCTGTTGTCTGTTGTTGTAAACAGCTGTATTTTTTATGGGAGGTACTCAGACTGCCTCCACAACCTAGTGGATATCTTCAAATGCCTGTGGAAGTTGTTTTCATACTGTACAAAAATGAATGGCAGTAAACGGCTTCTTCTGAAGGTAGGAAAACAAGCCCTGATATCTCCAACTATGTTGACTGCGTGCTTCTGACTAATGTAAAGAAGACGGACAACCTAGGCACAAAGTTAAACAACACGATCCTTTAAGGAGCTGCGAACCCACCTAAAAGAATTTCATTAGACTGGGTTTCAATGGAGAGTTTGGGCTAAATACTGTTTCAGAGGCTTTTTCCTGAAGAATACCATTCTGGGCGAAACACTGATTGCTTTTTCTTTTTTTTTGGCATGAAAATGGTCGAATATAAAGATACTAACTATCAGCACTGTATCAGCTATTGGCTACTTGAGTCTAAAAATATCTGTTTTGGCCTTCAAAAACCTGTATCAGTCGACCCCTGGCAGCTACATACACTTGGCACACTAGGTGCAGGACCTCACATATTTTGCAGACAAGATGTACTGAATGCCAGCAGATAAAACAGAAACTCACTACAAGTATACACTTAAAATATTTCACGTCAAAGTGTTTTCATATATTTTCCCAATGCAACATTATCAAACATTGTATGGTCCCTGCCCTTAGTGTAAAGAGTAGAGATACATACTGTACACGCATCTAGTTTAGATACTGGGTCAAGTATGAATCGATGGAAAATTGACAAGACCCACGCATTATTAGAAAGATAGACACTTTATTGATCCCCGGGGGGAAATTCTGGAAAATTATCATCTGCCTTTTCACATTATAACTCAGATAGCATTTTGACCCAAGGGTGAAAAAGCAGTTAGTAGCATGCAGGTTTTATCAACCTTCTGCTGATTCACCTGCCTTCAGTGCACCAGCCAAATGACAATTCGACAATGACGGTTTCAATGGGAAAGCCTTTCCATTCATTCTGTTTCTCTGTTTCTTCTCGAGCGTGGTGATCGGCCCTGAGACGGTCGAGAGTGAGTAGCTCCATGTTTCTAAAACAGTGTTACTGGAATACTGTTATGTGTATTGACTAAGAAAAGTGTCGCCTTGAGGTGATCAAATTTTGATGTTACAGCAAACATAGATGGGTATCATATTGAGGCAAAATAGTTGTATTTGTGAATTCTGAGCCACAGTGTGCTGTTCCTTAAGCTTTTACCTCTTCTAGCCCACTGTGTTATCCACAACATCGATACACTTGACATGGTACCAGATAACACTCTTACATTTCTACATATACATTGGAGGTATTCAACTGTCGTTCTTGAATAATGTTGCTCAGGTGACTGGAAGCTGGAACATTTAGAATAAGGCAAAGCAGTAGAATATGTCAGTATTTTATCTCCCCATCATCACAAATAGCCTTGAAAGAAGAATGTGCTCGGAACAAGGAATAGGATTATAGAGGCCAAGAAGACAGTGCTATGAGCAAGACACTGGATAAAAGCTTGTTCTTTCAAAGATAAGAGAAGCTAGCTATTAGCAAAACCACACAACAGGCTTTGGCATTCAACCCATACAATGCATCAAATATAACTGTCTCCTGTCATATAAACTGAGTGTTTATGTGGAAACCTAGTTAAGATGTTCGAGGAGCACCCTTCTTCTCTGGTTTGCTCCATCATTGGAGCAGCAGGCAACATGGCGTCCTAGAGGAAGGAAGGAAGTTCACATAATTTGCTCCTTTGCTAGCAGTTATTTGCTTTCTCCTTTGATATAATCAGTGGGCTGAGACCAGAGGCATGAGCAGCAGTCTTGACATTATAGATTCTGCATAGATTTTCACATCGCAGAAATGCCACAAAAACAAGCTTGACAGGCCCTATGATAGTGCTAGTTATCATGCAAGTGGTCCGTGAAAGTAGAAATCCAAATGTTTGCCGTTATCTAGCAACAAACAGATGGAGAGAAACAACAATAACATAACAATGACAAGAACAATATCAAATATGCCAGAAACAAGAGGTGAGAGAGAGAGAGAGAGAAGAGAGAGAGAGAATATTGTACCCGCAGTATTGGACTTCACTTAATCCCCATCATGCGTTAATGTCAGTGTGATGGTGTTGTGCTCTGCAATTACCTCCTACTCATACATCGTACAGACAGACAGGGACAAGAGCAGATGCTGCTGCTATGAAGACGGATCACTGTGGGCTTAATATGTATCCCCTATGCAGCACAGAGAGCTGTACTGTGTTACAGAGAATGTGTGTGTGTGTGCATACTTGTGTGGTGATTTGTGTATGCATGTAAGTGTGTGTTACTGCCTGTTTTGATGTATGTGAGTATGTGCATGCATTCATATATGCTTCTGCACATGCATGTTTATGACTACTAACAGTGTGTATCAGTTAGGCAGGGGTGTCTGTATGTTCCCGTCTGTGTCAGTGTCTGTGTGTTGATGCCTTGTGTCTGTAGACGCACTGTATATGTGCATACTGCATTGGTGTCTGTGCTAAGTGGGATTTCTTATGTGTTTGTGTGTGTGTGTGTGTGTGTGTGTGTGACTGTCCTATTGATCAGTCAGGCTACACCTAAGGCTCTGAAGCGATGGCCCTCTATTAACCTGTCTGTCGCCCAGGAAAGAATACCTCCGCCTGGGGAGAATATGATGCTTTGGCCCTGAAATGCTAGAGGCCTGGAGGACTGGATTTTATTTCACTGCTTTGCCCTCTGGAAAAAGGATTTTGGGGAAATCCTTTAGCTGTTGGTCACACCAATTTTTTGTCCCAAATTGAATTAGATCAAATACCTACCAGGAAAAATGAGAAAATAGTCACAGCAAAATGGCCACAGATGTTGTCAGCAACGGAAGTGATTGTTTTGCTGGTGTAAGTTTATTAAAACTGGTTCAACCTGAAGGCCAAGAATGACCCATAATAAAAAGCTGATCGTGTCATAACATAACTAACACCTTGGTGGATGCTTTTATTCAAAGCACCTTACCGTAGCATGGGGGTTTACACTTTAAGCATGGGTGGCCTCAATGTGCATGAACCCCTCATCCTGCAGCGTTAATGCCTTGCTCTACCCATTGAGCAGGACCACCATGTTCTTTCACCTCATGCTCATCTTGAAGAGACATTCATATGAAACTGTAAATGAATCAATAGCTGAAACAAACAAACATAAAACGATCACTGTTGACTCACTGTCCAATCCATCATCCATTTCATGTCTAAATCGACATTTAAAGACAAGCTTATGCTGCATGAGCTATAATTTCCATGTAAGCAATACAAGAGTCCTGCTGGGTTTCTTAGCAAACCGTCTCACTTGTGTAACCGCTGTCGCTTCTAGCAGTGTTTCTACTCTTTCTATTTCACACCATTTTGCTCTTCTCGTCTCCCCTGCCACAACAGTCCTTCCTCATTCACTTCACTCTCCTCTCCTGTGCCTCCTGTCCTCATGTCTAGTCTCCAACTCTCTTTTCTCACCCCTCATTCACTCCCATCATCCCTCTTTTTACTCCCTGCCCTCTCTCCTACCCCATTCTCACCCCTACACACTTATGTAACATTTTCCCCTATATTCTCTATTATTATTTTATCATGATTTATGTAATTGTACTCTCTCTAATAAATATACATCTGCTTATGTCTCAATATCCATTTATGGTTATTGCAAGTTTTGACTGCCCACTGTCTTTATTATGAGTACATTTACCAGTTGAGTACATCTTCCAAAGCATTATATATTAATTTTTCAAAATAAAATAGTAATAATTGCCTACATTTTATCACTTGTGTCCATTTTGTCAACCAAAGACTTCCCTACTATCCTTTAAAAAAGTCTTATGCTTGAATTTTCTTCTATCAGTCATCTTGTAAGCGTAGGTGTCACTTTTCTTTTTCAAATGATGGACGTCTCATTTTGAAACAAAACTCTCTATATGTACTCTCCACGAGGAAGGCCTGAACTTACCCCTGTCCCTTCATCTCCTTTTTTTCTGTTTCTCCATCACATCCGCTGCCCTCCTCCGATCTTAGCACCTCTGTCTTGTATTATCCCTGGAAACACAATCAACATGTCAGCTGAGAAAAAAAGTGAGAAGCAAAGCATTTTATAGCAGTGACAGTGACATGGCCTGAAAATGCTGCCTTCTTTTGTCAGGAACTAACCCTGGGGTATCCAAGCTCCTGCCAAGCTTGGATATAAGTATGTGTATATATGTGTGTGTCCCTGGCAGACAAAATGATAACAGATTTACAGACTTGATGTTCTATATTTTAGAAATACTTAATCATGAACTTAAGGTAATGTTGTTTTTTAATAAAATGGATATATAGCATCTTGGAAGAGTCATATACATGTACATACTGTGTGCATGTATGTACATGTATATGACTTGATATGATTAATATGAGTTTCCATTGTTGACCTTATATAGAGTTTATTGTTATTGTTATATAGTTTGATCATTTAACTGCCAGCATGTCTTTTTTAATTCATCCAGGGAAGATTAAGGCCATGATCACATAGAACACTTCTTTATCCTTGTTGCTGAAAATAAAAACAAGCAAGATAAACTAAGTGAGTACTCTTGAAGAAGAGGACGAGGAGCGTATTCCGAAACAGAGAGTAAACGTTACTCACCGGGAAACTGTAACAGGCTGCTTCTTTCCCTCCAGGCGCTGCAATTTATTTCCGTGTCTGATGTGATGTAATACGCGGCGCAGCTGTGGTTCAGACATGTTCAACCTGGACCACCACGAAATGCACCGTGTCCAAATGCAAGGCCCATATTTTGCAGGAGACGTGTGCTTGCCATGACCAAACCATTAAAAATAAGTGAAAAGAAGACGCAGACAAGTTCAAATAGGCTGACGGCGCATGCACGCTCTCTTCTAATAACACTCTCCTTCACACATATACCATTAGACACATTCACACCTGGGAGCTGCCCAGAACTGTACAACCACCGCCTTCTGTTGTTGGACACTGAGCAGCTCCATGGGAGCAATTACGGATTAGTGCCCAAGAGCACCTCCATGGTAGCTATTAAAGCATTGGTAGTTGGCGATTGCTCTGGTGATGTGATTGGTCTCCTGTGAGCAGCTTGTATGTTGGTATTATGTCATTTTGTTTGTCATACTGAGGAAGATCACCAGATAGAACTGTTGCATGCTTTCTCATTTAAATGTTTTTTTATTGCAAGTAAGAAACTGTGCAGGACTTTTGTTCCCACTTTTTGTAAGCCATAGAAAAGGGAAAAATTGTGCCAAGAGTTATAAAAAGTTATGAAAGAGTATTTGTTCCCTGATGCACAGCATTATTTCCAGCAATGTAGACAGGGGAATGCTGGCAGCAGTTATGAAGGCAGGGAGTGTGTTTTCATTGTGTATTTCATGTGTTCCTTCAGACAATATTCAGAGACCATTGAGACAGGTGCTTTTGCAAACAGTTATTACCAATGAGCAATGCTGAACATAGATGAGCACAATTTCCAACAGTGATTCAACAGTTCGGTCTCTTTTCATGGGGTAGGTGTGTTTCCAAAGGTAATAAATACATGGCACAAACATTTATAGGCAATGGAGATGGGCAATATTGTCTTCATCTGGGACAAATGCACAAATCCACATGGGGAAAATTCATGTGGCTATTACTGTGAGCTATAAAGATCAAAATTACCACGAAAAAATATTGTCAGTCATTACTACCATGCACCAACCCTGTTTTCCCTTATCAACTTGAAAGCAGAGTTTTACTGTTCCATGATCTAAATACCATTTTAGAGAATTCCAATGGTTTGTTTTCAGAGCATTAATATTTTACCAACAAACAGTTTTAGTTTCACGTGGTTTCTACGTTGTTTCTATGGTCATGTAGCACGGCCTTGATAATCCATGATATTTTTCACATTGATTTTCTCTAGCATTGTGTCTAATATTATATCCAGCAACGCCAAGAAAGTAAGAAAGATTTGTTTTGAAAGCACCGTTTTGTGTCCCTAATGGAATGATTTCGAGGGATGCTGAACGGCTCCTGTAAAGTGACATGGATATCAAAGGACTCCGCAAAATGAGCAAGTAAATGTCATCATGAACTGAACAACACAGATTTCAACTAGAATTGAATCACCTAAATCCAGTTAAATATTATTGAACTGAATTCAGATGTCTGGAATTGAAACCATTCCTAGAAAAAGCGAGACCAGC
>OOFE01046261.1:0-13423 GCA_900323365.1 Monocentris japonica | reverse complement strand
GGTACGCTCATTCAATGGCCATAACAGAGCACATAAATACAAAACAACCACTAAAAATGATAAATCATGACCAATAACATGTTAACCTACAGCTCTATGGAGGAATACTTGACTAATCAATACATCTATACATTAAATATATTGTGTAACGTGACAATAAATAAATATAAATAATATAATTAAATGTGGCACAAAATGTATGTATTTATTTATCTAATGAAATTACATTTTTTACTTATTTATTTATTTCAATGACACTATGTGCGACTGTCACTTTCACCCATCAAAACACAGGGGGCTTAGTGATTGGTTGAGTATTTCTGAGAGACCCGCCCTCCTGACTTTGATGGGTGAAAGTGACAGTTTTAATTTCAAGTGGCACGTAGCGTCATTAAAATAAATAAAGGATGAAATAATTTGATAAATAAATACATTTCATGCCACAAGTAATTATTTATGCTCACATTTCATTTTATTATTATTTATTTATTGTCACATTACACAATATATTAGATTATTTATAGATGTATTTATTTATTTATTTAGTCCAAAGTATTCCTCCATACAGCCCTGTGGACACACCAATAGGATGGTTTGGTAACAAAAAAACCTTTGACACATTAAAATAATGATACACTCAGAGAGCATCACTGTCAGCCCCAACGCCCAACCAGGAGCCCTGAAACGAGCGCGCCCAGTGCGCAACCGGGCTACTGACAAACTAAGAACAAGCACAATGACGGACAGGCGCGCTGGCCAATGGACAGAGCTGAGCGGACTAACTTGGTAGCCTACTGAAAGCTAAAGATAGCAGACACCATCTGGCCAATAGCAAGGGACTATTAAATGACGGGATCAGACAGGAAAAGGAAGAGAAGTAGGGTGACATTTTTGATTTTTTACACTGACGACGCATGCAGCACCATCGGGCCGGATTGGATCCGGCTTCCTCCGTGAAAATAACCGGCCTTCTTCTTCATGATTGTTGTGGTTGTGAATATATGATTTTGCTCATGCCAAATATTGTGATGGCTTTGTGGTACCTCCACATCCTCCTCTCCTCCATCCATCCATCCTTCCATCCATACCACTCAACCCTTGGCCAACAGTTTTGTAAAAATGAGCCCATAATTTATAGAGGCAAAGTACGATTTTTTTAACACAAGATACAAATGTGTTTTGTATAGTTTGTTTCATGTCCACGTTTCACTCACTGGCACTCCCTCGTCACGGCCAAACTGCAGCACCAGACTTAATTTCAGCTGAAACCAATTCACTGAAGAACGCCTAACCCTTCACAGATTTTATAAATTATTTTTGACTCGTTTTTTTGGTACAAAGAAACAGCCAAACAGTGTGAACTAGGGTTAGACCGATATATGGGGCCGATATTGACCCTTATTTTGAAAATCAGATCTGGTCCGGTCAGTGTCGTCCACCGCTGAGATGATGCAGCTTGACTGATTACATATTTATTGCAGCATTGATCAATACTACACTGGTTGTCTATGGGAAGACCTGAACCTGAATGGATTCTATTGAGAAATGTTGATCAGATTTCACACAAGTATGGATGAATGTGTTGAGTTTTAGTGTCCTGTGATGGTCTAAATGCTGTTTCCGAGGCTTTTCCACCCTGATAAGAATAAAAGTCAATACTTGGAATTTTTTGGCATTCCGAAAAAATATTGGCCTTACAAAACCCGTATCATTCGGATCCTGGCTCCCTCTCGCCTCCTCACTATGTTGTTTTGTAGTATTCCTTAATTTATTCTTACAATACCAGTTTTGGTAGCATTTCATGTCAGCTGTCTCCTGTAAGTTAAGAGTGTGTGTGTGTGTGTGTGTGTGTCATGATCCACCTTCTTTTTGAACTGTATATAACCATGGCTGTAAAAGGCGTTGTCTCCCTGTTTGATGATGCCTTCATCGCCCCTTCCTCACACACACACTCACACACACACACACACGGTTGTTTTGACATTGTTGATAGTGCAGCATCAGGTTTCTCACATTTGGTTTTGATTTCTATAAATATTCTTGTGAAGAAAATACAACTGTTGTCCTCTGAATTATTGGCAGCCTCCGCAATTATCTCTCTCTCTATATATATATATAATTCTCTCTCTCTCTCTCTCTCTCTCTCGCTCTCTCTCTCTCTCTCTCATGCTGGCACCTGAATCTATGCCAACCACCCCCCAACACACATATACACACACACACACACACACACATACTCGGTCCTTTGCTATTCCTGAACCTGAAGGAATTTCTACATGCAAACAGACAAGCCCTAGCCTGCCTTCTCTGCCAGTCTACACACACACACAGGCCGCTAAATAAAGGCGGAGTTGCCACAGCCAGACAGTAAGTACACAGCATAAAAAGCATGAGAAAGACAAAGCGAACAGGAGAGAATCGGACTGATCTGAAGAAATCAAAATGCTCTAGATCAGCCTGTCTGCTCCTCTAATTCATCCAAACCACACTGGGTTCTTTATTCTTTTTTTTTTCTTTTTTTTAATTTAACAAATTTGAGTCATTAAGCTTCCACATAAAACCACTGTGCTAACCAAAGAACCACGTGGAGAACCCTTAAAGGCAGTATCACCTTGTCACCCTGCCTTAAAGACCTGCTAACCCTAAAAGAATTTCATTAGTCTGGGTTTCAGTGGAGAGTTTTGGTGTCCCATAATGGTCTAAATGCTGTTTCAGAAGCTTCTCCACATCTGACGAGAATAAAATAATTCCAATTATTTATTTGTGAAAATACCTTAAAAAATAAGCAACTTAAATCGAAATTGTACAATGGCCCGTGAGGGTCAAAGGTTGAAGTACTGTCCGGTGAAGCCGGGAGCGGTTTAGTCATGGTAGCCTTGGTCAATAGTGACACCTAGTGGTCAAAAGTGCAAACTGCCCCCTCCAATGCCAAGAGCGGGAGAGCGTTGACCTGTATGAATAAAAAAGTAAAAGTGTTAGAATGTGTTTTATATATAAAACACATTCGACTGTATGACTACTGATATATTCAGCGAAAAGGAGAAAAAACAGCAATTGTATTTTTATTTACTACAGGTTGGGTATGCATTCACACTTGGTTTTGATTTGTATAAATATTGTTGCATAGTTTCAGTTATCTCTCTCTCTATATATATATATAATTCTGTCCCTTTCAGTGTCTCTCTCTCATGCTAGCACATGAGCCTTCTCCTGAAATACATTCTTTATTTTCAAAAAAAAAAAAAAATGTTGGAACACGTTCATAAGTAACAGTTTTATTTTGAAGTTTGACCGTTTTTTGTTTTTTGTTTTCTCCAAGAATGTTTATTTTAATTGATTTTAGTCATTTTGGGTGATATATTTTAGGCATGGGACAAAAGAAAGATTGATATTACCTAATGGGTCCATTCTGTCTGTTAGTTTGATAAAGGGATGGAAATGAAAACCGACTGCAGTCAGATTGTGTTGTTTGACTCAGGAGGATGATCTCCAAAAGGTCAGTGTGGTCCAGGGACCTCCAGAAGTCTTTAAGGTGGTTCTAGGGGTCTTTAAGGTGGTTCCAGGAGTCCTTGAAGTGGTTCTGCGTGTCCTTAAGGGGGTTTCAGGGTTCCTTGAGGGGGTTCCCAGGTCCTTGAGGGAGTCCTGAGCATCCTTGAAGATATTCTGGGGTCCTTGAAGATGTTCCAGAGGTCCTTGAGATGGTTCCAGGGAAAGAGACTCTTAATCTCAATGTGACAAACCTGGTTAAATAAAGGTTAAATAAAACATACAAAGATCTTCCCATACAGGGTCTCTCAGGCTATCAAATGGGGTCTGTGAGGCCAGATGAGTATCTATTTTGGGGTCAGCGACATGAAAACATTTGAGGATCCCTTGTATAAAGTTATTGGCCATCAGGTTGCCAGCCTTGGATCACTGTTTTGACGCTCAAGGCACTAGTTTTCTCTCTCGTACATGCAAACAGACAGCGAATTGATTCCCTCACAGCAGCCATCATTTGGCGCTTGGCTGATCTCCAGATGTGATTGATGACCAACGGTAACGACAACCAAAGATTTACATCATGTCCTATTAATCACTGTGACAGGCGGGAGAGAGGTGGGGGTGGCAACAACTACCAGACAGGAAAGATCTGTGAAGGATCTGTTTTTTTAAATTATATAAACTCCAAAACTCCAAGGATTTGTGTGTACAATTCTGTCATGAACCGTTTCACCAGTACATGGGCGTTAATAGGTTAATTGGTTTTGTGAGCCCACATTTGATCTTGTATTTTTTATCATTATAAGGCAGAGCAAAGATCCCTAGAAATTGATTTGGAGAACCATATCTAATCAGCTTAGCGGGATCAATGTTCCTTCTTTATGGTGCTGTAAAGAATCATTTGGAATATTCCAAACCAGCAGTACCTAGACACAGAAATAAACACACAAAATAAATCTGAAAAGGAAACAAGGATCATAGGAATGGTAGTCATGGCTTTGCAATAAAAATATTATTATAGTGTTTATACTATATAGTGTTTTAATATTGCATTGCTGTTTAACTTGCATGACTTATTTCCAATCATGCTTACCGAAACAATGAAATATTCTTTCTCCAGTATAATACTTTGAGTATTGGAGTATTGAAAATTGTTTGTATGTAAAGAATCTGCAAAACATTACAAGGGATTTTAAAAAACATTAAAGGGTATTGTTGCTGAAACGTAATAGTCTACTTTGATATTTAGAAAATAATAAGTAAACTGCATGATGCATTCACGTCCCGTGGGAAACACGGGAAATAGGGGAAAAGATTTGGTAGTGTTCAAAGTCATATAAAGCTGTCAAGATGGTTTTCTGCAGACTTGGGTTGCTTCTGGTCAGCCTTTTCACACGAAACACACATGCACTTAGTGATGATACATTTGGGCTCATGTTTTACAGCAAACCAAACATTGCTGAAGTGAACGGAACGGCAAATTTACAATCTTGTCGATGGTACCTAAAGCGGACTTGAGCGGGACTCGACGTCACTAGGTTACGCGCCAAATTCGTAAAGTGCGGAAGACTCAAAACAAAACAACACGGTAAAGCGACTGACAGCAAGAGTTTTCTCACTGCTTTTGGATTAAATTTATTTTTCCATCGCGCGTCACCATGTCACAACAGGCTGGCTATTCGCCCAGTTTCAAGCGACCGGCTGAAATCATGCGAATGAGGAGGAAAAGATCCCGAAGCGAAGCCGGGGTCGTGTCTCGCTCGAGCGGCCAAGGATCCACCGCTAGCCCCGGACAAAGCGGCTCATCCCCGGCCAGCGTTCGGCCCTTCTCCCCGGGGCCGCTTTTCCACACACAGAGCCGCTCCGGAGGCGGTGTAAAACGCAGAAACCCCTTCGCACATATCGAGAACACGTACAACAGCCCGAAAAAGAGACTAATAATTTATAACGACGACGAGAATCCCGGAGTTTCGGACGCTGCCAGGCTTGAGAAATGGACGGAAGCGGACGGAGAGAAGGACATGTCAACAAAGCGAGAGCGCCAGTGTCGAGGAGTTTTACCTTTCAGCGAAAAGTTGATTGAGGCAGAGCATCAAGAAAAGCAAGGGGCTTTCAGCAAGGTTGGTTAACGTTACACACTGACAACTGTCAAAATTACACCAAACCACAGGTTGTAGACCCCATAACGTTACGATTCCGCCCTCCTGTGCATGGAGAACGGTACGCTAGCTGTTAAAAATGGTTTAATGCTTCCTTGCTTATAGCTAAAGATACACATGCCGTTTAACATGATTCAAGACATTTTTCGAATCGGTAGTGTGTTCCGGTAAATTCGGCATACAAGTAATGCACCAAGCAGCACTTTATCTCAATAAAATCGCAATTTAAGAAGTGGTTCACGCTGCTCTCTACCGCCCCCCGCAGTGTATTTTGGTGGAAAAGGCTTGTGGTAATGATGGGTGAACCAATTATAAAAGTTGATATTTTATTTAAAGGACTACATTGGTGTGTTGGGCGTGTGCCGAGTTGAATAGTGGAACCTAACGATTCGTACAAGGTCTTAAGTCGTGTTCTACCACGTATGAGCCTTTGCCGATAAGCAAGTCAATATAAATGTGGCAGATTTTTGAATGGCGTGGCGTTCTGTCTGTTTAAGAAAGATTGGCGCGTGGAACTCGTTCGAACTTGTTACAGCGTTGCTTACACATAAAGATTGTAAGATTGAATGTACAAGATTTTACCTCTTCCTTCCTATCTTTCTGTTTTTAGAAGTGTCTTAATTTCTCTGAAGACGACTCTCTGTTTGAAGAAGAAGAAGAGGAGAGGAGTCCACTGCTGAAGGTGGGACTTTTTTTTTTTTCCTAACATCTACATCTATCTGATTCCTGCAATTCCTGCATACATTGCACATCCCACATACATTTTTTATGTATTGCATATTTGCATTCTTGCATTGTTTTTATTTACTGAACTGTTGAGTTCAGCACCAAAGAATTTCACTCTCTTACTTGTGTAAACTCGAAACTGAAACACATGGCTTTCCCCCTCTATAAACTGTGACTGTCATATGGCAGCCCAGTATTTATGTCAGGGAAACGCTGCAGAGAAGATGAGGGTCTTAGACAATGCAAGCTTGTTAAAACGTCCCTCTCATCTTTCCCACCCGTCTTTCCCACCCAGAGTCCCCGGTCCAGCGCTCCCTCCTCTATAGCGCCTCCCATCTGCACGGAGTATCCGGCGGACTGGAGCCTGAAGACGCGCCTCCTATTTACTTCCCCGCTGTCCTTCTCCTGGTCCGAGCAGCCCAAAGCCCAGGAGGAGGCCCTGGGGCTCAGCCAGCACTGCAGAGCTCAGTACGGCGCCCTGCCACACAGTCTGCAGGTAGTCCAGCTGCAGGACTCTTTTTCCCTCTCTGACCCCAAAAAAAGTTGATGCATCAATAGCAAGTCAGTTTATTTGTATAGCCCTTAATCACAGCTGCAGTCTCAAAGGGCTCCACAACACCACATTAATAAAGAGTAAATGAAAACTGGCACACCCTAACCATAGACCCTCAAGGAAAAACACCCAAGAAACAATACATGGCAATTTTATTTTTTTTCAATTCTGAATCAATTCTGCAAATCCTGATGTGGTTACTTATAACCGTTGTTGTTTTACAGAAGAGCAGATTTTCGTTTTTCATATATTTTTGATCATCCCAGTGTCTTCCTTCTTTCTCACTCACTGACTCACTCACTCTTTCTCTTTCCCTCTCTCTCTATTTCCCTCTCCAGGATCCCAGGTCTTGTTCAGAGCTTCGTTCTGCCTTCCAGCAGAGTCTGGTCTACTGGCAGCATCCCTCCCTGCCCTGGATCTCGCTGTTCCCCAGGATCAACGCTGAGCGGAGCTTCACTGGGAAGAGCGCCCCCTGGGGACAAGATACGGCACTGCAGCAGAGTCTCATGAGCGAATGGTGAGACTAGGGATTTGACTGATACAGGTTTTTGAAGGCCAATAGGAATATGTTATCAGTTACTGATAGCTGATATTTTGTTTTTCTCAAATGTTTCTTTTTCTACAGGTCAGTCAGTCTGTCATCTCTCTACAGCCTATTGAAGGCCAGACTGTGTCCATACTTCTACATCTGCTCCTATCAGGTAGATGCGTGTGTGTGTGTGTGCACGTGTGCGTTTGTGTGTTCCTTTAAAAGCATTTGTAGTTTCCCAACTTTCATCAGCTATGTTCAATCAGAAAAACGTTGTGTATTTTGTTTGTTAAACTGGCCTTAAATCCAATTCCAGGTAGCATTTAAAGGGTCTTAACAGCCTACAGCTCTAATTGACAACTTTATTTCTATCCATTCTACTCTGTTCTATTCTATTCTATTCTATGCCACCAGTTTACAGTGTTGTTCAGGGCAGCAGGTCTCGGTGGCTCTAGCAGCATCACTGCTCTGCTTTCTCCCACAACCAGGGGGCTCAGAGAAGCAATAAAGGCCGAAGGTGAGTCTCACCCAGAGAGCACATCATGGAAACATTGGTGTAAAATGAATTTTTCAGGTCTTGACAGGTTACAGAAAATGAAGCATGTTCATAATCTTTGTGAAATACCATGGAAACTGTCTTTTCTTTCCAACAGGTGTTACAGATCAAGCTAGTAAGTTGCTGGTAGATCTAGGTACCTAAGAAAAGATAACCTAAATACATTCTCTTTTTTTTTTTATTACATGTGTCCAAAGTGATAACTGTAGCCAGCCAAAGCAAGGCCTGATACATTGGAAACACTCTACTGATCAGATTTTGACACAACTTGGTGGAATGATACATTTCACCAATGCACTCCAGCATTTTCAAAATTCACACGGATTAGCGCTACAATTACAGCTCAAAACATATCTCATGTGTCATAGCTCCCAATATGGTGTACACCATACTGGATTTTCATCATTTTGAGACAACAGTTTTCCCTCAAAGGCCTTTTCATTTATTTTCTGACTGGCCTAAGGGGTGACTGCATCGTTTGTATAAACCAAGATGGAGCCACAAATGTCAAAAAGAAAAGACTAGCAGACGATGCAGAAGCCCATAACATAACAGACCATAACCGACTTGAACCTTTGACCTGTTTCACATTTGTGGAATGATTAGCCCAAAGAGTGGCTGCATCCTTCACGGGGGGATGACCTGATGACCTGATGACCTGTTAACTGTTGCCTTGCTCTTCCTTGGGTCCCGGTCACCTGTTGTTCAGGTATAGAGTTCAGTCTGCCCCTAGTGGAGGGGAAGAGGAGAAGCAGGGAGCAGCAGAGCTCCACAGTTCACCAGGGAGGAGAGGAGGAGGAGAAAGGGGAGGCGTAAGTCTCTTCCTGTCATTTTCTGATTAAAATGATTCATTACACAAGTGCAGTGTTGCTCAATTTTACAATAAAAATGTGATCAATCAAACTGCATCACATCCATCTTATCAGAGGTGGACGACACTGACCGGACCACATCTGAATTGAAATAAAAGGACAATATCGGTCCCAGATATCAGTCTAACCCTAATTTATAGTGATTTTGATGATGCTGATATTTATAGCAATGATGATGATTCTCTTTTAGGTTTTCTGATCTGAAAGAGGGCGATGACTGTGGAGACAACCATGAGCGAGAGGATGACGACGACGGCGACGACTATGATGAAGATGGTGGCTTGTCCTGGCTGAAGGAGATGGGAATCCAAGACAAGATTAAGAAGCCAGACAGCATCTCTATCCAGCTGTATCCTTCTGCTTCTCTGGCTCTGGCTGTCAGATACCCTATTCATGTACGATCATGTGGCGTAACTGATATTCTGTCTTCGACTACTACTTGTTGTGCTCATGAACACCATGATTGGAGTTTTCTGTAGACTTTGGTTGCTCCTGATCAGTTTTTTCACACTGAACACACATGGAATTGGTGATGATACATTCAAGTTCATGCTTTACAGTAAATCACACATTGCAAATTCAACCACAAACCAGAAATCCAGCAAGTAGTCGTGTCGTGGCGTTTTAAGAGTTATCACTAGATAGGTAGGTAGGTAGGTAGAAAATACTAAGGCCTAAATACTACAGCACTAGGTGACATAGAACCAGGATGTACAGCGGATGGATGGCATGTTTACATATATACAAGTAATAAGACTGGGAAGAAGCTTGTAAATGAATGCCTAAATGATGTATGTGATTGAAAACTGTTCATTTTGTTGCTTTTATTTGAAATTACTATATCATTCCCTACTTCTGCATTTCATGTCTTTGTTGGTGATGTCAGAATTTAAGAATTTGGAAACTCAGGGTTCCTCAAAGTAGTCTTTACCAGCTCAAAGCTAAGGTGAACGGTATTTTCAAGTGGGAAGCTCAGATTTACTGACTTTCCCATATGACTTGAATGCAGCCATAGTATGACCGGTCCAAACTCCTTGACCACAGTCCTCTCAGCCGTAAGGAGCGTCACTCGGTGTCTCTAGACCACAAGCCGGAGTCAGTGGTGTGCGTGGAGGGAACACACACCTTCACCCTCATCAACTTCCTCATCAACTGTAAGAGTCTGGTGGCCGGGGCGGGATCCCAGGCCGGGTTACCCCCGACGCTACTGGCGCCGGCCCCCTTCAGAGGAGCTACCATGCATACACTGAAAGTACGGCGACACACACACACTTATTGTAGGGGTTAGTAGGTGTGCATGCATCTGAACCTGTGTCTTTTCCAGGCCCGCAGTGTGAATGTGAAGAGCCAGGTTGGTGCTACCTACCAGGACGTCAGCAGTCTGGAGATCACAGGTACAGAGCCAACACATGGCTTTCTTTTCCAGACACTGAAGTCACTCACTCCAGTATAAGGCCAGCGTGAGATAACATGACTGACTATTATATGACTACTATACGAGTACTGATCTGAGTACCACTCAGTTGACATTCATTCAAGCTGCGCCAGCCAAGATGCTTCTGTAAAACTATTTGTCCATATTAGATCCTGGTGTCTGTATGTTGACTGGCTCTCCAGAGAGCGCTCGCCAACCATGGCTGAACCTCCACCCTAACCAGACATTTAATTTCCTCACAACACATTACATCATTTCTGGGTTTTTAAAAGTCCTCAAAATGCCAAGTTACCTCTCGCCGCCATTTGGGGGCGCCAATGTGCAAAATTTGTCAGCATCTTTTATTCAATAACTTTTTCTTCATGTCTTTCCTTCCTACCTCCAGGACCTATCCTCCCCTCCTCCCTCCACGCCATCACCACCCTCCTCCGGCCTGCACAGAGAGGAGGCTTCACCGCTGCCCTCTACACACACACGCCCACTGCCGTCATGAACACACACACCACCAAGCAACAGGTGAGACAAACGCACGCCGTTCATAAGAAGCAGCAAAATGGTGACAGAATTGAATTCTTGCCTTTTACTTTCTTTCTTGTTTGGTTACTTAACAGTACTTATCCAAATGCCAAACGTCTATGGCAGCCCTGCACACACACACACACACACACACTAACTGTCTGTGTTTCTGCAGTGTGCTGATGGGTCGGTGGACCTGTCTGGCTGTGGTCTACATCCTGCCACCGTGCAGCAGCTCCAGCAGCCCTCCAGCCTGGGGAAGACGGCCCTGAGACAGATAAGCATGACCAACTACAACTACACCTGGAAGAACTGAGTATGTGTGTTCCTGGAAATACTAGCCCTGAGAGAACTGAGAAAGTGTGTGTGTGTGGGCTGGGAGGGTGATGGCAACCTCTGTTCTCAGTTACACATGGAAGAACTTGGGAAAGACGATCTCAGCTGACACACGAAGAGCTGCTTTTAGAAGTTAAACCAGAAGTTGGAGTGTGTGTTCCTTTTTAAAACTGTCTTTAATTGCATCACACTGTATTTCTAATCTCCCTTTATGCCATGAAGATTGATTTCCAGCTCTATTAATGTGTTGACATGGATAATAGAATACTTTTTAGGTACTTGTATTTTAAAACATTTTGGCAGATTTTTGTTACCTGTGCATCATTTTAACAAATTAAATGAATGTGGACTGTCACTCGTTGCGTTGGAGGTTCTTACCACTGGCTGGTAAAGAGGTTTTGATAGAAACAGTAGATGTGTGCTGGGTTTTGTGTAGGAGAGAGGGGTTGCAGCTAATTTCATGAAATATGGAGGACATCGGGAAACATCGAACCAGGACTTTCCAAATTAGTTATAAAAAAAGTCACACAAAAATCATGGAGTTCAGCATCAGGGCCGTGGCGGGAACCCTGCCGTCCATTTCCAGGTTGGACCAGTCGAGATGTACCTAATAATAAAGTGGATACTGAGTAGATTCTGACATGATCACGGTTTTGGATGAACCTTTCTTCCGATGAAAAGGTGGGTAAAGTGAATTTGGGTTGGTTTACCCTCCACTACATCCTTGCACTTGCAACCCCAGTGGTGAGGTTGTTTTTTTTTTTCATAAAAACATCCCCATGCAGGTCGTATATACGGTGCTATAGGGTTGAGGAGTAGACATGTCCACACTGCCACATACTGCCCCTGGAAGGTAATTGTTCATTAAAGGTTGAAACGGGACAGAATATAGATGAAAAAGTGGTGCCCTGCTTTGAAAAGTATCTACAGGCCGTCCCCGTGGACCATGAAGGCAGCAACAGTGAGTGACCTTGTGTGGTGAAACCCACATACTGGAGCTTCCTGCCTTCTAGCGTTTCCGAAAACGGAACTGATGTTCCACAGCAACATGCGCCTTTCTTTCTTTTTGTTACTGTTGGTGGTTGTTTGCCTCATGATCGCCAACCTCACCCTTCTTTTTATTTACCACTACACCGGATATCTCATGCACACAAACATAGAAACTCAACTACATACTTAAAGTCTCCATATATATATATTTTATATATATTTCAGTGTATTAGTGCAGTATCTGTAGATTTACTCTACCTTGACACAGAAATCTGATTTATATCCCCTAGGTCTGAATTTTATTTTCCCAGTGTTGATTTAACATGGAAAATCTCATCAAATCTGAGTAAAAAATCAGATTTTTCTCTTCCTGGTCAAACCATCCCACACCACCTGCATACATACACCGATCAGCCACAACATTAAAACCACTGACAGGTGAAGTGAATAACATTGATTATCTCGTTATAATGGCACCTGTCAAGGGGTGGGATATATTGAGAAGCAATACCAGCAGTACCGACCAAAAGTGGTCCAAGGAAGGACAACCGGTGACCCGGCGACAGGGTCATGGGCTCCCAAGGCTCATTGATGTGCATGGGAAGCAAAGGCTAGCCTGTCTGGTCCGATCCCTCGGAAGAGCTACAGTAGCACAAATTGCTGAGGTTCATGCTGGCTGTGATAGAAAGATGTCAGAATACAGAGTGCATCGCAGCTTGCTACGTATGGGGCTGCGTAGCTGCAGACCGGTCAGAGTGCCCATGCTGACCCCTGTCCACCGCCGAAAGCGCCTACAATGAGCACTTGAGTGCCAGAACTGGACCATGGAGCAATAGAAGAAGGTCTGATGAATCACATTTTATTT
Source organism: Monocentris japonica (assembly GCA_900323365.1). Lineage (NCBI taxonomy): Eukaryota > Metazoa > Chordata > Actinopteri > Trachichthyiformes > Monocentridae > Monocentris > Monocentris japonica. The sequence continues at coordinate 403 of OOFE01046261.1, read as the reverse complement.
TACATCATGTGGATGGCCGGGTGCGTGTGCGTCGTTTACCTGGGGAAGAGATGGTACCAGGATGCATTATGGGAAGAAGGCAAGCCGGCGGAGGTAGTGTGATGCTCTGGGCAATGTTCTGCTGGGAAACCTTGGGTCCTGGCATTCATGTGGATTTTACTTTGACACGTACCACCTACCTAAACATTGTTGCAGACCGAGCACACCCCTTCATGGCAACGGTATTCCCTGATGGCAGTGGCCTCTTTCAGCAGGACAATGAGCCCTGCCATACTGCAAAAATTGTTCAGGAATGGTTTGAGGAACATGACAAAGAGTTCAAGGTGTTGACTTGGCCTCCAAATTCCCCAGATCTCAATCCGATCGAGCATCTGTGAGATGTGCTGGAAAAACAAGTCAGATC
>OOFE01046259.1:0-23535 GCA_900323365.1 Monocentris japonica | reverse complement strand
ACCCCCCCCAACACAAACACACACACCTCCCGAGAGACACAGTAAACCCCCAACACACACACACACACATACAAACCCGAGACGCACAAACAGACATACAAACAGAGCCCAGAGTCCCTATGCTATTCATGTTCTCTATACACAGACAGATGCAAACACATCTAAAGACACATACACAAGTGTACACACACACACATCCTTTGTTCAAATGTAACAAGCCACACAGAGCACAAATAACAACTGGCAGCTCTTCCATTCCTGGATACACAGTCAGATATCAATACCACAATGGAAGAGAAAGGAGATCCAAAGCAGTCTTCATGAATGAAGTTAAACAGCCTTTAATCTATTGGCTTGTTTGTGCTCAGCATCTACTCATACAACACTATATGACTGTATTCAGGAAAGCAGGAAAACAGCCTAAACACAATAGACACAGTGAGACAGCTGTAGATATTATGGTATTGTAATGAAAATAGATGAGACCCCACAACTGTGTTTCCTCTATCTAGAGCCTGCACTTCCATTGAAGAATTCACGGAAGGAAAAATACTCTTAACACTCGCTTTCACAAAAGTTGCTCATTCACCATTCTATGCTGAATATACAGTATTAAAGCACTTGACACTAAATGTATTTAAGTATCAATAGTGGTGTATGTTCATGTCCTCACTTTTCTGTTCCAGTGTTCGATTTTAACAGCATTTTAGGGCAAAGATAAAGGAATGCTGAACCTGATTAAAGCACAATGAGCTCAAAAGTGTATTTGAGCATACTACTTACTACTACACGCTCCACCCCTGCAGCCCACCAAAACCACATTTGGAGAGGCACAAGATCAGCATGAGAAAGATGCTTTTTTTCAGGATTTTCTAGAACAGACAAACTTGTCACAGTAAAGACGTGTGAGGAGCTGCTGTTGTGGATAAAACCTGTATAAGACTGTAATAATATTACATTTATTTTATATAGCGCTTTTCATTTGACGCTTAACATTAAAATCACAAAGAATAAAAAAACAATCAATATTACAATAAAATAGAGAGAAAAGAAAAACAAACAGAAGGGTCAGGAAACAGCTAAACCTTAAACTGAGATGGATAGATAGATAGATAGATAGATAGATAGATAGATAGATAGATAGATAGATAGATAGATAGATAGATAGATAGATACTGTAGGTCACTGCAGGGTTACAGTGTGTACAAATGAAGGAAGATGTTCCAATAGTAAACAGGAAGTGTTTGTTTCAAGAAGGGCAGAGAGCACCATGTGATCAACCTGTTGTTATGGGAACAGATGTTTCAAAAACATTCCACAGCCTTTTCTTTCACTAGAGAATGCTGGTGAATGTCTGTGTGCAACCCTGTGGGAAACGATGGGGGTGGGGGGCTATAAATCAACTGGGGATTCAATACATCAACCTTTTTTTATTTTTATATTTTGTTTCTTAAAACCTCAGCGCTATATGATTCCAGCAACATTAAAAACATGCAATACATTCATCAATTTTGTTTCCATTTGGCTGTATGGGTTTTTATATGGGCCAATGACCACACCTAAGCAACCCCTGTAGCAGCCACTGGGTAGGCTACTTCAAATAAGAAAAAGATAAGAGTTTGCATAGTATGCCTGAGATGGTATGAACCACAGTGGAAGCAAGAGGGACACAGTTCCAAAGGGATTATATGCATTGTAGAGACATACGTTTCATTCTGGTGCTCTCCATGATTTCCTACAGAATAAATCAAGCTCTAATCTGTCTACTCGCCATAGGGATGGCAAGAGCAGAGGTACAGGAAAACCTCTCACCTGACTGTAAAGAATTCCTGTACATGGGCACACCGCCTCAAGGACTTCAAGACAAGTCATTTAAAAAGATCTGCCAGTACTATAAGGGAAAACCACGTTTTGTCACTCTATACGACACCTTGGACCACATCCCTGTTTATTCTGCGTATACCTTCAAGCGCTCCGATGGGTCCAAAAAGGTTGATGTGCCTTGGATGTATGAACCACAGGTAGGAGCTGGCTGTTGGCTTTATGCTACCTCAATTCTCTTTCCCTGCATGAATTTGTGAGAGCATCATTTCTAAATGTTTGGGGGGAAACAATTTGCCAATCATGCTTATTTGGTGGTTGAACCAAATGTGAACCAACAATATGACAGAATAAATGAGCATATGTTATATTGACGTCTCCTGTCAGCTCTCCACAGTGTCTGGTTCAAATGACATGCAGCACTTCCCTCAGGATGATCTTCATCGGAGTTTTGAAGATGCTCAGGCTGTGCTTGACGACTACTCTGACACTGTAATCTTTGAGCGTGGCCAGCTGAATCCAGACGAGCACCAGGCCAACCCTGATGACAAGGCAGCCACCTATACTCTGACTAACGTGGTCCCTCAGGTCAGAGGGTTCAACATTGGTCCCTGGAAATATCATGAGCATACCATTCGCAGGCGCCTCAACAACTACTGCCACGGCACTGCTTATGTGGTCACTGGGGTGACGACCTCAGGGCACACAATCCGCCGCCACAACATCAACCGTGTGGGCATCCCCACCTACCTGTGGTCAGCCTACTGTTGCATTAACTTTGACCGCAACGCACCGTATGAGGAGCGCTCCAAGTTCCCTGCGTTTGCATCTCATGGGCTCAATGACGAGGAGAATAATAACGTTCAGGAGATGTCTGTCCAGCAACTGGAGGACTTCCTGAAGAGGGTAACTTATGTTCACAAGTCCTTCCAGATCTTCTATGAGAACTGTGTGGCTCCTCTAGATGTCTTGCAATTCCCATAACAAAATGACAGTGTAATACATGACCCTTATTTAGTATATCTATATATATTCTTGTCAACTATACTATATCTATTTAACTTTCATTTGGCAACTGATAATCATAGATTCATTCAAACACTTTATCAATGCTAGTCAGTTTTTGGTCCCATGCCTTAAATGTTACTTTCATAATTTTATATTTTACACAGTTTTGAATGCTATTATTTTGCCTAATATACAGTATGATCTGTATCAGCTTCTTCTTGATTAAAAACAGTAAATTTGTCATCAATGTTGTCAGCGTGTTAAATTTATCTAATTCACTTTTTCACACAAAAGTGTAGTCGTGCAAGTTTTCTGTCCCTGGCCTTAATTGTTCCTTACATCAATTTTATTGCTCAGTACGTTATTTTACCTAACATTTGCTCTGTGCTTGTTTGTTGAAAAACTGTCAGCATATTAAATACATTTTTGTCCATCCCCTTTTCAAGTATGTGTTGCGTTTGATGATGCATTAACAAGCATGCGTGCACAAATGCATTCAGGCACAAACTCAACATGAAAAACCCCATACATGGTTGTACCATCACACTTTATCTTTATGTGCCAGTGGGCTCATCCACCATGGCATAGTGGCTCTGAACTACACCTGCCTCTGTAGGCCTTTTGTCCCACAGAGATAGATTACCTGCAGTTTTGCATTTTACCATCCAGTTTATCAGCTGTAGCGCTACTATGAACTTCTCTAGTGGAAGATAGACTGAGAACAGACTGGTGAAAGGATAAATAGTGCCAATTTGACTATTTGGGATTTTGTGCTGCCACCTGCAGGTGTAAAAATGGCATGCAGAATGATTGAGTAAAGGGGCTATGAAAATAAAACCCATGGTAAAATGATCCTGTGTGCATCTCCATCCCTCTGCCTGTCCATATTCTTCACTGTGACCTTAACTAACATTTACTTATGTTTCTGGGTAAGATCTTGAGTGATGTACTATGTATAGACAAGGGTACAGCAGGTCACGAAAGCAGAACAGTATTATAACAGATAATAGAGAAATGAGCCAAAATTAGGAAGAAAGTTAGGGAGTGGGGGCATCTGTATCCTGCCAGCTGGCATATGCCACAGTGCCAGATGGCCAGCTCCACACTGCCTGCTTTGACCAGCAACATAGCACAGTGCAGTCACAGTGTCTCAGTGCAGACTGGTAGAGCCCAAAATACTCCTCCAGATCATACATGGGCAGGACACATCAGCATTACAGCCAGTAGGGAGAGACAATGTTCATCTAATCCAAGCTACAGCATGCAGCATCATTAATACAGTCTGTCTAGCCCTCAATACAAAACTCAACGCTTCCATGTTTGGCAATGAAAGATTGATCGCACACTGTACACTTTACCTTTCCTTTAACATTTTTAATTCTCTTTCAAGAATGTTTTCAACTCACACAATCAATTTACAATTATAAAAACAAAAGTTCATATGTCTGTACAAATGGGGGACGCAGAGTACCCTGTGTGGCAGGGCTTGAAGAGAATATTTCTATGGTGATCCCTGAAAGCACCACAAGGTTAATTCAAACGTTTCTTGAGCGCGCCTTGCCGAAATAATACGCTACTGCCGTTTTCCATCCTGGTCCTGGAGTACCACCGCCCTGCTAGTTTTCTATCCCACCAGGTAGTTAATTGCATTCAACCAGTCCCTGATTAGATGGCTAGAATGAAAACCAGCAGGGCGGTGGTACTCAAGGACCAGGACTGGGAACCACTGCACCACCTTATTGTAGCACAGGAAAGCTTGGAGCACACAGTGAAAACTAATTTAAAAAAAGCTTTTGGATAATAGACTGGTCTTAATATAGGTGGATATCACAGTTAAATTCACCGCCGACAAATTTAAAGGAATGACCTTTGGGTTGACCGAGAACCCAATCACTCCTACACACACACTCACATATAATAACACTTAAAAAAAAAAAACAGTAAGTAGCCACAGTACACAGCTGCTCTGCAGCCTGTAACAGCGGTTCAGTGTATGCCGTTGTGTGTTTTGGTGTCAGTTGAGCCAGGTGGTATTGAGCTTTGTCTGGTTTTTGATGCTCGTGTCCATCTTGAGTACCTCTCGGATTGCCATGGTGGCATAGGTTGAGGGAGGCAGGGAGAACTCCATCAGCAGAGCCCGATATTTCCCCTCTGTTGGGGGAAGGAGAGAAATATTATATTGTGTACAAAGAAAAATGTTGTGATATCTTGAAGACAAAAGCACATGGAGAACCACTAAGTGTAAGATGCCATCATGAGTTCTCATTCCTGCTTCTGAACTCTATAGACCTTGTTCTCATGATGGCCATTTTGAACTTGCATCACTGTTGTGTACCAAGATGCTCATCATACAAATACATTTCAGATTCTTCAGCGAAAAAAAAAAAAAAAAAAAAAAAATGAATGGATCTCAAAAATCTGGAGGAACACACACCGATCAGCCATAACATTAAAACCATTCGGCAGTGGACAGGGGTCAGCATGAGCAGCAAGCTGCGATGCACTGTGTGTTCTGACACCTTTCTATCATAGCATTAACTTTCAGCAATTTGTGCTACAGTAGCTCTTCTGTGGGATCGGACCAGACGGACTAGCCTTTGCTCCCCACGTGCATCAATGAGCCTTGGGCACCCATGACCCTGTCGCCGGTTCACCTGTTGTCCTTCCTTGGACCACTTTTGGTAGGTACTAACCACTACATACCGGGAACACCCCACAAGACCTGCCATTTTGGAGATGCTCTGACCCAGTCGTCTAGCCATCACAATTTGTCTAGCCCCTGTTAAAGTCGCTCAGATCCTTACGTTTGCCCATTTTTCCTGCTTCCAACACATCAACTTCAAAACTGACTGTTCACTTGCTTTCCAATATATCCCACCCCTTGACAGGTGCCATTGTAACAAGTTATTCACTTCACTTGTCAGTGGTTTTAATGTTATGGCTGATTGGTGTATGTTCACATTTTAAGGTGATATTTTTGGACCAACATAGCTAGCTACCAGAATCTAGCCTAGCTAGCTTGTTGGCTAGCTTGCTAGTTAGCTAGCTAACTTCCCAGCTAAATTCAAGCAGTCGTTGTTGTTTCTGAGATTGTAAAATTGATAACTGTTAGGTTATCAATTTATCAATATATCAATCCTCACTTTTGTGTGTAAGCAACGCTAGTTTTATATGTGCCAATCTTCCAGGTAGTTTCCCACACAGCGGTGATGCAAGTTCAAAATGGCCAGTGTGGGAATGAGGCCCACAGGCAGTGATACAGAGGACAACAGTACCCAAGGGGTTGCCTCAGCAGTGGTTGGTTGATTGTCACCTTTTGTTGCCTCTTGCTGAGTGTGTTCCCCATTTATATTGCAAAAACATTTCCTAAATACCAACCCAAACAGGCAGTAAGAACCTACCTTTGTTGAAGACAGGGGCAGGTTTGTCTTCTAGTTTCTCCACATCAGTATGGACCAGGGAGATCCTGGGGTCATCATACTGAACCACCTCCCTGCACAAAGAGGGCTCAGTATTACTCTATCATAGTAAAGAGCATGATATTCCAGTATTACAACTGTCAATATTTCAGTAGAGCATTCAGTATGTAATGGCTCACTCTTGTGGCAAAGGCCAGAGTTTAACAGTATAACAATGGAGGAAACTATTGGAGTGGTTCAGTATGAGATGTCTACTTACCAGCTGACATCACTGGGTCTGATGAGGATGCGTCTGTAGGCTCCGGCTAGAGAGTAGTCCTTCACTTTGTGCCTCATGTTGTCAATGTCTAGCCCATCTGCAGACAGCATCTCCCTATAGCCTTTACCCACTGACATAAAGACAGACAAGAGACATTACAGCTAATGGGACGGAATTTGCTTTGATAAATCTAAATTTCTCTTCGATTTAAAGTTCTGCTTTAGGTTTAATTTACTCTGTTTCCTTACAATTCATTAATACATTTTGTTTTTGTCGAACTAGTTTTTATCCTTTTTGAGTATTCTTGTCATTTAGTTGTTTCCCCCCCCCCCATTTTGTTGCAAATGGGGGAGATATATATATATCTCCACACTATAAATAATATACAATATAACAATATAAACAAAATAAACACGATTTAGTGCAGTAGGTATGTAGGCATTAGTATGTGTCCTAACAAGAGGAGCAATGTAAACAGATGATGGATAAGGTAGTAATACTCAATACTGATATGGAAATAAATGAACTCAAAGACCCTCAGCCTACCATGGTGAGAAGGGTAGATGACATCAAACCCAGGCAGAGGCATCACAATGTCATGGATCGAGTGGCTCTCAGCTTCCTCAGCATTCAGCTCGTGTGCGGTGCCTTGGTAAACGGGTTAAGAAGTGGGAGACGACACCAGCAGGTGGGATTTCCTTCATTACATCATCATCATCACAGAGCTGATCATGCCATTACAGTTACTGTGTTCCAATGCATCCACGTTTTCCATGACCCTTGTTCCTCCAGCCAAGCACCCCGCCCTGTACTCACCTCCTCTGAGCACCAGGTCACCCTCCACAGCCTTCAAACCGAAGGCCTCGATTCTCCGGCTCACCATGGTGTTCCATACTACGCTCTGGTAGCTGTGGATGTACATCAGACGGTTGTTACGGGGGATCTGGGAAGAGAGTAAACAGTAATCAGAAAGAGCAGACTGTTACCTATTTGGGCATAAAAGAACCATATATCACCATCATCCAGGGAAGGTTTGGGCAACTGGGTACAGTGGTACTTATTCAGTTTCTTCACCCACATTTTTCAAGTCGAATCCGTGACCTTCCATTGACAAGCCCACCTCTAACCTTTAAGCTACCTCTAGTTCAGGGGAGTGCATTATTAACAGAAAACCAACCAGTCCGAAGGCAGTGATGGCGTTCTTCTTGCCATACATGGACAGGCCTCGCAGCAGCTGCCCCTCCACACAGCGCTTGACAGGCAGCTTTTTCAGCGCTGCCTCCGGGTCCTGAGTTTTGGCCCACTCCTCCCTGCAGCGCACCAAGTAGCCTTTCTCCGCTGGTGAAGAGGGAAAGAGGAAGCAAGAAAGAGTGAGGAATACTAGAATTATTATGGCGTGAAGTTGAAAAGAAAGAGAGAAAAGTAAAGTATTACCTCCGGGACGAGGCTTCAGAATCAAATCCACCACCTCATTCCAGTCGTTTTTCAGGATGGCCCTGGCCCGGACAAAAAGAGGAAACATCGTGTGACTTCACCATTTTGGCACCTGCCTCTCCTCACAATTTATGCCAGTTTCCCCATGCCATGATCTTACCTGCCAACCTGGTGTGTCGGCACAGCTGTGGTGCCAAAGCGCTGCATGCCATAGTAGTTGATGAAGCCTGTTTCCTTGAGGGACGTCAAGGCCTGCTGGACCTGCTCATCTGTCCCTGAGATGTTCCTGACATCAAAAGATGAGAACAAATTAATCAATAAGGCAGTCATGACAGTGTAGTGCTCAGTGGTGAAGGAACGAGACAGCATGCCTAACCCAATATAGGAGGAGAGATACTGTTCCTGTTTGGAGATTAGAAGCACTATTGCAGAGAAGAAACAAAACCAGGAGGAGTTCATGCCAGTTGATACATTATCAAAACCACTGTGGAAGTAAATTAATTTAATGAAGATAGTTAGAAAAAGTGTCAGTAAATTAGCTAGCTGAGAAGTCTCATTTCAAATTGCATGTCATGCCTATTGACTCCCATTTTTCTACTCCCAATTCTGGTCCCAAGTAGACCACGCCTTCCGCACGAATGCAAAGAATTGTGGGATACTACAATAGCATGGTAATCAGTATTATGCATTATTACAACACTGATGTGAAGCATCCACTAGCCTCTACTGACCTGATGACCACAGTGAAGTGGTTACCCTGCAGCTCCCCCAACTTAAGAGGGTGTTTTTTATAACAGAAGTTTCCAAGCTTGAAGTTTATTAGGCACTTGTTGAGGTGAGCCAACCTCTCCGCCGTGATCCTGAGAGGAGATAGAAACATTTTCTTTACTTAGTTAACATCCATTAGCTGATCCACTAGACTGTCTGCCTAGCAACAGCAAAACACAAAAACAAAGCTCTAGCAAAGACAAGATGTCACACCTATTTGCAATCATCCACAGAAAACTAAAGAATTAATGCACACATAGCTGATATTGATTTGCTGACTCACTTGAGAACTGCAATCTCTTGTACAGTGATGGCTCTCTTGTCCTTGGTCCCCATGTAAGAAAACACGTTGGGTCTGAGCCTACAGAAACATGCATTGTTATACAAATGCATGAACAACAATTACATTTTTACTGGGCATAGAGGTTGTTAATCAGTGTGTTGTAAAAGAGGTACTGTGTCCAGACCTGAGGAACTTGGAGAGCACATTGATAGAGTCCATGGTGTCCTTGTTCTCCTTGTACAGGACAAAGTGGCAGAAACTGCCACGGCTTTTGGGCCACGAATGTTTCCTAGGAGCTTTGATGGAGACAGAGAAAAGGACAGCACTCAAATATTGAATGAAGGCAAATAATAAAAGTGCTGAGCTATTGATTAACAGATAATTCAGATCCATATACAAATTGCTCCAGAGGCCTCCTAGGATTCCAAATACAACAGTAGATTTTGCTCTTCCACACTTCTCTCAACTGACTCGCAAATTCAGTAATTATATTGCAAAAAAACCTCAAACTCAAATTGTCATTACAGCACCAAAACTATTTCAACCATCTCATTTCAACCCATATCTAAGATCTATGCTGGTTTTAACCACTCCCTCTGTGGTGTGTGGACAATAAGTTCTTACCTGCTGTTGTTTTGACCTCTATCCACCCAGAGAAGAGCAAAAGGAGGATAGAAGAATGTTACTAAGAAAAAAACGCTTTGATTGTGGGACAAGCTGGCAGGGGTGAGGTCTGCATGCATGGGCCCGAGGCAGTGGAGTGTTGTATTTAACTTGTCTATGCAACAAGGGTGCAATAGGGACATGGCAGAGAGCCATCATCGAAGTTTATAGGCTACTGAACAAAACGTTTTTTAAGCACCACATTCATATATCTTTGCTTTCCTCTGTTGTGTTTAAAATAGTCAAATAATTCTTTAAGTTAATATACTGGATAACATGGTCAGAACAAACAACGCAAATCTATAGATCATAGCACTCCACTGAATAAAATGTTCAATGTATCACCAGTGTAAGACATTTGAACTCCTTTTATACTCAAGGCACTTAATGCAAAAGTTGATCTGAGATTTGGTAGTTTAAAAAACAAAACAAACAACGAGTCAAAATTTTGACAGCATCATGCAGGAGTATTGGTCGTGCACATGCACTAGTGCATGCATCTTGCCCTAAAACACATGCAAAAGGGGAGATAGGGACAAGCTAGATGTGAAGGGTCATGCAACAAAACCCTCTTCTGATCACTAAGTTACTTGGAGTACACCAACATTACTGGTCCTTGCAGTCATACACAAGGGAAAAAACAGAATTTTGTCCTGACGATTTAAGAGAAAGAGCAGATGATATTCTCCATAACTTGTAAAGTTTTAATAAATATATTCCTGAAAACTTTCAATGAGAACATTAAAGAGAAATTGCACTGAGTTCTCCCAAGAATTATCATTTCAACCTCACTTTAGCCTAGCTTCCACAGGGGGAAAACTGGAGATTGCAGGCTGCCAAAGCATGCTGGTGAAACATTAGTTACAATAGAAGAGTTCTCCATGTATGATTCAATTGCAAAGACAGGCATGATACATGTATAAGAAATTGCCCATCCTTAGTTTTTGACACCGTGCAAGTTTGCTACCTCTTATACTATATACACATGTATCAAATGAGGCCTGAGCACCTAAAAAGTCGAGGTGACTTTCATTCGACTCAAACAGTGACATAAGCCTAATAGGCCAGAAAATGTAGTGCAAGCTTTTTCTGTTCTCTCCCCTCTCGACATACCTGCTAGAGCTTTCTTCCCAGCAGCGTGGTAGGCCACTATGAACTTGCAACTGTCCCTCTCCTCCGTCTTTGTCTCCAGACCAGGAAACTGGGTCTTGATGGCTTTGTGAATCAGTGTCCGCTTCTCTTTTGTATCATCTGCCACCTATAAATAATAACAAAGGACATCACCTATTCCTGCCCTTGAGTGTCTCTCTCCAGTGAGCTTTGAGGTTTTAACATGACTGTGTGCAAAGAATCAGTTGCAGGATTTCATGGATGTTTTGCAAAGAGGACTGGTTGAATGTCTAATGTGTAATGCTCTTGTCTTTTAATGTTTGTCCTCTTTGTTTTCTATGTCTATCATATATTCTTAAACATGTTCTGGATTTGAGATGTCTTGCACACAACACCCACTCTTAACAGGAGTCCTGGTCATTAAAACAATTCATTTCGTAGATAGCATCCAGTGACTACAGAACAAAGATTACACTCACTTCTATGGAGACATTGCCCTCTTTGTTCTTGAAGAGCTGCAGCTCCCCGAGCTGCTGTTTCTGCTCCTCGGTCAGCACCTCTGACTCCTCTGTCTGCTGCAGAGGCTCTGGCACCTCCTACCATAGTACCAATCCAACACAAAAAACATCAACATAAATGTATCCTCTGGTGGGGTTCTCTCGTTTCTGACGTAGGGAGAGAATTTTTCTAGTTTCCAAATATTGACTGGACTCTCCTCAAACAGACATTATACCATTTCCTTAAATATTGTGGTACAGCTTTTAGAACTAGCCACATCACTGGAAATATTAAGAGTAGAAAAGACAAGAGACATTAGTGATTGTAATGTGATCTAATAACGCACCTCAACATCTGGAGGAATGGAGAAGTCATCTAATTGCACCGTCTTGCCTTGTTTGTTGATCTCATGCACCACAAAATCAGAATACCTGAACAAAAACCACATAATGTCAACTGTCAATCAGTCCAGACTGATTCATTTAGAGGAAAAGTACGCAAACTTTTTACTGACGCTGGGGGACCTACCTTTCCTTCAGGATACCAGAGAAGCCCTCATGGCTACTGACAAACTTTAAAATGCCCACGTCCACCTCTGTGAGCCCGTGCTTCATCATATCAGCAAAGGTGTCACCATCTTCCCCTCCATCCTCCCCGTCGCTTCCATCTCCCTCGGGCTCTTCCTCCTCGTCTTGGTGGGAATGACCTCCATTCTTCTGATCACTCTGAACTCTGGGCCTCTTTGTAGGTATGTTCCTCTCCTGCTCCTCATCCTCCTCTGGACAGTCCCTTTTTTCTCCCCCATGGGCAGGGACCAGCATGGGCTCCGATTCCTCCATGGGTACCAAGCTGTGAAAAAAGGGGACACAGAGACCCGTGTTGGGATAAAACACATACTAATGTTACATTGGGAACGTACGACAGTTGAATCCACCTGTACCGGACTTGCTCTCAACACAACCGGGTGAACTTACCCGAATTTTACTGAACACCCGCTACCAGCAACATCATTTTGAAATCATGCACCCTTCACTTTAAAGCTTACAAGACCACTGACTAACTGCAATACTTGAATTCTATGCATCAGTACTTTATACCTACAATTAATTGTGTAATACCCTAGAATTTGATGCGTCAGACACTATATTAAAACAAAGGATAAAATATTACGTTGCACTGTTCACTGTGCACTTATGTCATAAACTGAATTGATAAAAACGATATAGAAAACGGTGTTAACGTTACGGACTTACTGTTTGCTGAATTGAGGGATCAGGGTAGATGCGTGGATCGGGGTAACACTTTCCTTCCAGCTGTTAAAGACACGCAGGGAATGTCTGACGGATCCAAGGGTGAGCTCGATGCAGGCACTACAAGAAACAAACGGGGGAGGACGTTACTTATATTGAGTAAGCGTTAGCAACATTAGCGAGTTGCCGCTAGCGCACACGCAGTGTCAACAATATCCGTGCAGAGACAGCTAGCTAAAGCTGATGTAGCTAGCAACAAAACAAACACATCAACACTGAGCCAAATCATCGTTGTCAATAACATGTAAGATACGCGTTGTTGTTTCTATCCAAAAAGCCTATTTTACCGGTTTCTGATGAGGTTCGGGAGAGTGCGCACAGTCAGAAACGCCAGCTTTCCCTCACACGTGCACAGTACGTGCTTGGTTCCGGAAACAGATCCTGTCCTAAAACCCTCCCACTACAAACAGTTGGTTGAGGAACCTGCCAATCACAGACTCGGCAATAGCGTCACTTGCATCAAAGATGGAAATTTTGAAAAGACGAATCACTAAATAGCAAAAAACACTGACTCGCCTTCACGCATAGATGGCATAAGAATAGCACAAGTACAGCTGATTACCATGGCGACCGAGCTCGAGCAGACCTGAAACAGTTATTCTGCTCAAGAACTACTCATCACAAAAGGTACATTTTAGCTCTGGGTGTTAACTGCTTTCTGTTTGTGTGTAATTTTCTGAAAATAAACCTTGGGTGTTTTAAACAGTGGATATCTGCTACAGGCCATATCTTTTTCTCGTATTTTTTTTTTTTTACATTGAAAGCGGTCTGGTCTGGCTACCAACCAAGTGCAATTTTGCAAGTTTCTTTGGTAAAAGGGACCTCTCTGATTGGTAGTGACTCGCTAAAGCTTGTGGGTAGTGCAGTAACTTACTTAACAAGGAACTCAGGGTAAAACATGGTTTCTTAACAACATAATTTAAATCAGATTGACAGTTGGCTTCTACAGGAATATATAGTCGTCTCACAATCTGATAGCTCATGGTAAGTCTACTTTACACATAAACATCGTGGCTAATAATTTAATTCCTCGTGGGGGAAAAACGAATGGGACCTTCACGTCTACAATCCAATCCAATCCGCAGTGATGTTTGTGGTGAGAAAGTAGGGGCAGAGTGAGAGCTTTAGCTTCTTCTTTCTCTCTACTTGCAGATCCCACTCTAGAATCCGCATCTCTTTTTTTCATGCTTGTTACAATTACAACAGACGAAGTTAAATGAGCACGTAAGCGGCAATGTTCCCACGCAACATTTAGACCAGTGGTTCCTAAGGTGGGGTCCAGGGACTTTCAGGGGTCCTTGAGGGGATTCCAAGGGTTCAGCACAACATGAAGAATAGTTTAATTTCACTATTATTTTACTAGGATGGCTGTTTTGATCAGGGCTTCAACGCCTCCTCCCCAAGTACACTATAGACAGTTAGATAATTCAAGTCAAATCTTACAATGACATCTTCTCAGATGGGCTTCCTTGGGACAAAATCATATCGAATGGGGGTTTGGTAGTCCTTAACATGGACAAGTTTGAGAGCCTAGCTAAAAAAAAAATGCCATGCCATCAAAGAAGGCTCATCAAAAATCATGCTTATTGGCTTTGTCTTCATTTTTGAAGGTAATTATATTGTTATGTTTGTCAGTGTAGAATTTAGTCGACGCTATATCAAAAAGTTGAGACTCTGAATATAGATATTTCGATCATGAAGAAAGAATAGATGTGCGCAAGATACCCAGCGGCGCCGTGGCTTAGATGGTTAAAGCGCCTGTCTAGTAAACAGGAGATCCTGGGTTCGAATCCCAGCGGTGCCTTTTCACCTCAGTATACCAGGACCACGTTGACTGTTTGCTGTATTAAGTAGTCCAGTAACACACTAATGAAGATCCAGCACCCTGTGTCAGAGGTATGCAACTGGATGAAAACTTGTTAATTGCAAATATAACAAGTCAAAGATGCTTTATCTAGTGGTCACAATTACTCTTTGACTAGTGAAAACATAATGGTGACAGGTGAGTTTGAATGGTTGCATGATGAAACAGCGTCTATACCCCAGAAACTGCCTTTATTGCCCCTACCCCTCTGGAAAGGTGTGTACATATATGACTGAAAGCAATGTGTGAAGAAACAAATCGTTGCAATTACAATGGGAATAATACTGTTGAAGTTATTAAAAATTCAAAAATCTTACTTGGCGCACATAAAGCCTTGTGTTGTGATATCGCATTTCCACGGCCTATTGATTTTTACATTTGAATTTCAGCTTTAAATTTCTATACCTTGGGGCAGTTGGGTCTGTTAGTAAACACTCACTACTATCTCCAAAGTTCAGAAACCGGAGAACAGTTAAGGCACAGTTTCTGGTTCGTAATTGAGAAATATTGAAAAAGGAAAAGCTTATACACTGGTATAGTAGTGAACCATATTAGTGTGCTTGTCACTGGGGTAGTGCCCTCTAAGTTATACCCGTTGTACCCCTGACATGGGAAGCTTTAAGGGGGGCAATTATGTACTTCTAGTGACGAGTTTGCACTTCAAACCTCTGGTACGTTTGAAAATTTTACAAATTAGGCCTTCAAGGTTACTTCCCCAGTAACAAGACATTTGTACCTTAACAGTGCAAATGTAGAAGAGTAAGCTCTAGTACATTGGTAGGCACAAAATAAAACCATTTTTTTAATTTTGTGATTTCTACAAATAAGCGATATTCCTGTATAATGGGATCTGTTTGTTAGAACTTTGAATAAATGCCTGCAGCTTTTTGGAAACAAGAAATTCCATTTATGGGCCTTGAGGTGCTGCTTTCTCACGCTCACTTGGAATAACCAAGGTGTCATTATGCACCATGAGAGATGAGATGAAACTTTAGTGACCCCCCAGGAGAAAGGAACTACATGGTGCCAGACCCCCCAGGTCTGTTTGATGGTCATGTCTGGCCCATGTATGTAAGCTTAACATGTATGTAAAACACAAGGAGATCATAGGAAGTCAAAAGTCAAACAAATGTCTACTACCTCTAGACAGAGAGAGCAAACAGACTCAAAGAGAGTGGGTTGTAGATAGCAATACAATAAATAAAGGTAATGAACAAGCATTAAGAGGATATAAGCAATAACCTCAGCTTGCTACCAAGGATTTTACACACACAGGTGTTGTGCAGTGGCTGAGGAAGTGAGAGTGGCTGAGAAAGTGTGTATACTGTTGAGGTATGGATGAACAGAATGTGCGTCTTTAACTGTGCAAAGTAGTACAGGGCCATGTAGGACTGAACGCGACTCCTGTTTCAAACGACAGAGGGAGTACGCGTCCTCCAAAGGGAGAGAGGTTAATGTTTGTGTGTGTGTGAGAGTGTGTGTGTGTGTGAGAGAGAGAGACTAAGAGAGAGAGGGAGAGAGTGTGTGTGTGTGTGTGTGTGTGTGAAAGAGAGAGACCGTGTGTGTGTGTGTGTGAGTGAGAGAGAGAGAGAGAGAGAGAGAGAGAGAGAGAACCCGGCTGCTGCCGCCGAGCTGCCCGCTCCTGCTGAGGGGAAGAGGAGGAAACATGAGCTCCAGGAAAGGTGCGTATCCTTCAGGCCCGATTATCCGAACCCGGTTCTGGCCAGTTTTGTTGCATTTACTGAAAGGGGGGCGGATATTACGCGTATATATGGGTCAATCAGGCGTTACTGGTAAACGATGCAATGACCCGGGCCAGCCAGCCAGCTCTAGAGACTGATATGTGTTGTTCTCTCTCCCTGTCCCTCCTGTACCCTTCTCCCGACTCGGACGTCGGTCATGCCCGTGGATAAACACACTCTCACACCCGCAGTGATGGCCATCCAGGCCAGAAAGAGGAGGCCGAAGGGGAAGAAAGACAAAGCAGCTCACCATCGGAGGTAAGCAGCGCGGCGGTGGTCGGGAACTGGACTGAAAGAGTGTACGTGAAGTGTTTGGTGCTGGGTTTGGTTTGTTGACAGCGATTCCTCGCCATGTGAAGCTGGCGCTGCTGCCGGTGCGTCGGCGGTATAGTCTGTGCGCACATATGGCAAGACGCACACACTCAGTGCAAGGGCGATGGCGCGGATGTGATGCTCGTATGTTTTCCTCCCTATTATCTAGCTATTCTGGGCCCCTGTGGAGTGTAGGAAGTTGCCAATAGAGGGCCCAGAATAGCTGAACTATGGGGAGGCTAATACCCCCTATAGTCTCCATGAGTCCCCACAGGTCCCCACTGGACTCCCCATGGCTGTTTCTAGCAACACAGCATTTGCAGCCATTCCACATAAGCATGTATATGCATCCATGGTATTTTCTTCTCTCTGAGGTTCCAGTGCTGAAGGCGTCTTGATAGTCGCTTTATTTAAATGGGGGGTTGCAAAAGGCGATTTGACAGATGTGACAGCTTATTTCCTTGGCCCCATTGCAGTAATGGCAACACTGGAGACGGATAAGGAGCCCGGATAAACACATTCATTTGTGGGCTCAGGCGGCTAGTCTATTTGGGAATCTCTCGGTCTTTGGCTTGAGATTATGTAACTTTTGTTGATTTTTTAAGACCAAGGCCGAGGAGCGCGATATTCCCGGTGTTTGACATGGGTTTAGTGAGGCTCTCTTGCAGGGAACACGCACCGGTATTTCAGCGTGATTTGCCCGGCGTGACGGGTTGCAAAGGGTTGGTGTGTGTGAGCAGCGCAGTGGCTCTGTAAAGTGCATGCGAATTGGTGTGGAGAATGTGGGGGCTTACTTCATGGCACAATGCTATTGGAGCGACGTCACCGGCAGCCAAAGGCATCAATTAGGTGATACCATGGCATGGCCATACCAGGGGGGCTGCTGGAGTGACCTAATACATGCTCAATACTCCAGCAGAGCACACTGAGTTACAGTATATGGTGTTACAACACTGCAAAAATGTCCATTTTTTCAAGTCATTTCTTTTCATATTCTGTCTTAAAATGTTTTATTAAACAAGTTAAAAAAATCTTAAAAAATCTGCCAAGAGGGTGAGATAATTCCAGTTGTTTCCCCAGCAGTTTGAGTTGTTTCAGGATTTTATCTGGAAACAAGTGTTACTATCTTGAAATAGGGCAGAATAAGGCAGCTTACTGTGATGGACTGCCGAACCCTCCATGGTGTCTCCCTGCCTCGTGCCCAATGTCTGCTGGGCCCCATCCCTGAAAATTATTAAGGAGGTCGAGGACATGAATTAATAAATGCATGACTCCACTAGTATTAAGAAAATTACACTTGATGCAAGAAATGTCTTGAAACAAGTTGATTCCACAAATAAAAAGGTGTGTATACTGTGGATTTATCTTCCAATACATCCTTGGTTATAGGTGAATTCATGAAATATATCCAAAACCTTCACTACTCCACTCTATGTGATGAGGTTTTGGGTGATTGTTATATTTATAAATGTTATATTTATGACATTTCTGTTTTAATAGGCAGCACATAGTCTAGCTTGATAGGAAAGATGTGTGTGGGGTGACGTGACAAAGGTCATTAGCTGGACTCATCAGTACAGGAGCCACAGGGATGCTGGGAAATTGGCTGTTATATGACAGAAGATCAGTGGTATCCTCCAGTTGATTCCCAGTTGATTCACATGAGCAGCATCTCTCTCTCTCTCTCTCTCTCTCTCTCTCTCTCTCATACACACACACACACACACACACGCACGCACACACACGCATATGCATATAGTGACACACATCCTCTCACACTTCTCTCTCGCTCATCCAGCCATCCATTTTCTAGCCATATCCAGGTCAGGGTTGCAGTGGCAACAGGGCAAGCAGACACACTTGGATACATACACTCAAACAGACACACACACACACACACAGCATTTCTCCCTGACAAGTGAAATCTCTTTCATGCGCTCTCACTTTCAAAGAGAGAGGTTAGCGCTTATGTCTCGCTGTTTTGCTCCAGAGTCACGCTTGGCCTCTGCTCTGAAGGGTTTGTCTCCATTGAGAGAGGTTTTGAGCTTAGCAACCACAACAAACACACACATGTACACACACACACACACACACACACACACACACACACACATGCACGCATGCACACAGACATTTCCCAGCCTCAAGAGATGCTCAACCCTCATCACAACCCGTCCCCAACCTGTCTGACATCTGTCCTGACCACACCCAGTTTGGACGCATGCGCGCACACACACACACACACACACACACCCCTCAACAAAGCTGAGAAGAATAGAGATATCCTTTCACTGACCCTTGGAACAAGACCATACAGAGAACAAGTGCCCGTTGCCATTATGCCTCAAACATAGAATGGCACTGTCATAATTAGCGGTTTGCCTCCCACTGGGACAACCAACACAAAAATGTATACACTTATACTGCTGTCAGGCTCTTGGGATAAAAGCATCCACCAAATGGATGTTTTGTTACAATATGAATTCGCACAGGATTGTGGCCCTTTCAAGAAGCAGACTGTGACTTGACTCAGTCACTGACAAATTGGTGTTTATTCTCACTTTTACAAAACTGTGTAGTGGCCAGTACTGTGACGTCTTTTTCCTTGGATTTTCTATTGAAAACATTTGAGTTTCTGGAGGTTTCTTTGTCTGTTTAGCCATGGTGGCTATTGCTGCTCATGCTAACTACCCATTTCTTCTGCTGTTTATTCCAAACAAACCGCTGGTGCTGCCAGTGAGATGGCAAAGCACACAAGGCAATGTTCTAAGCAGCTATTTGTCTGTCTGTCTGCAGTCTTACTCAAGTGACAAATTTGACATTTAGGCATTATTACTAAATGGCTTTTCTTTCGAAGGGGCACCATTGAGAGTTCCATTATTGTCTATCGGGGGACTATGGATCGGTCCATGTCTTCTATGGATCGATCCATCATCATCATTACAATCATTACATCATTACGATAAAATTACAGATCAAAGCAAGGGGATATATTTGTTACTTATTGACCCAGAGGGGAACTGCATCATTCGTGTGGGAACGACATGTTTACTGTTGCCTTGTACTTCTTAGATAATCAGTACAAGCAGTGGCTTAGTTGTGTGTGTAAATGCTACTATCTGATTGGCTGAGCAAGCTTGTTTACAAACAAGAAAACTGTGGCTATAACTTTGGTCTTCAAAGCCTTTTTCCAGCTTGAATCTGTTCTGTGCCGACACACCATGTACCAGACAATGGCAGTGCAAATGTTCAAAAGGACACTGCTCGTGACTTTTGGGACCAGTTATGCCTCAGTTCTATTTCTTGGATTTGTACACTAGATTAACAGGGTATTGACTCTGTGTCTGTGTGGGTTTGATATATGTGGAATTTTATCCTGGTTGAAAGGAAAGTTCTTTTAATATCACACACCATCTCTTTGAGTTTAATCACCAGCTTGTAGTAACCTCACCCTTTCAAACCCCACTTTCTCTACCTGTCTCTGTCTCTCTCTGTCTGTCTCTCATGCTGATCTCACTATTAGTGTGTGTGTTTTTGGGTATGTTTGTGAAACGGTAGGAGTTGGGGCCCTGAAAGTTTACTGTTACTGACTAGTCATCTGTAAAGTCTACTGCAGAAATGCACACATTCGCATCATGTCACGTCAAAGCCTGTTAGGATAAACACATCTGCGTTGTAACGTCTAATAGGCTGCAATACACTCATAAGGGTTGAGGAACCAACAGCAATATATTTAACATGATCTATTAAAGGCTCTCCATACTTGCTGTAGCTCTAATACCAGAAGCTCTCTATCTTCCACATGGTTCTTTGCCTGCCCAGAGACAGTTTCACTCTCTCTTTCTGCATTATGTAGTAACATCTGGACAGATTCATAATTTAGTCAGTACGTATATAGATACTCATGGAGTGGTGGGACCAAGCTGAAAGAAATGGGGGGAAACATGCCTGTGGGGTACATTTTTGCTCCCCGATTCGATTCCCATCCAGACCATGTATGTTACGGTCACAGGTGTATTGTTGTCAGCCCGTCAACAATGGTAGCCATGTTGACTTTTATGCACATGTTTGGTTGTCTCTGCTGTCAATAGACTGTAAAATCGTAAGAATTAATAACATTGCAATCATGCACAAGGAGAGACTGGTAGTATTGCTAGTTACAGTATGGCTTAACCACTTTTATTAACCACTTTTCTCTTGAATGTGTTTCCCAATTTTTCTCTTTTTATATATGTCATACTACTTTTTGTGTTGATGCCACACTTTGTTTATTCTTTTAGATAATTGTCATATGAACAAAATGTATTGTTATTATTATTATTATTGTAATGGGAAAGCATACTGTGCTGGGGGAGTATGGGTACGGTTCAGTACCTGGTAGCAGAGAAAACATATTAGCTGCATCCTGTGAGTACCCTTTCTTTGACAGGATGCTTTTAGTGAGGCGGCATAGTTTTTATCCCTTCAAATTTGTTTTGCTCGCTTTATCATCCCTCCATTTTACTGAGTATTTGGACTGACACTTAAAATAAATGGACCACCGTGTCTTTGTTTTGTATGTTGCTACAGCAACACATCCTGCATGACTCTGTAGACCCATGCAGCAATAATAACAGAGCGGACATTCTTCACCATGATTATGGGTGCAACAGTGATGCAATAGGTACGAGGCAACCCTGAAGCACTCATAATCACAGTAAATAACTTTTTTTTTTTGATCAATTTTTTATTGATAAAAATGCATGAAAACAGACCAAGTACAGAGATTCAGTTTTCACCCCAACCCACCTCCCTATTCCCCTTCTCTCCCCATACCACCCCAACCCTCCCTTTGCAACCAGGTCCAGGTTCAGGTCCAGAGAAGAGGCATCGCTGAGCAGAAACAAACTAGGTATAAATGGGAGATTAATTTTACTAATTTTGCCTAAAGTGCTGGACACATCAGGACACTCCCAATACATGTGTAAAAACGAGCCCAAGGCGCCCAGTGGACAGAGGTCACAATTGGGGGATGTTATAATCTTCATGGAGTGACGCCTTCTGGGAGTGAAGTACATTCTGTGGGCATATTTATAATGAAGTGTAGAAGTACAACCCACATTTTCCCACACCATGTCCCAACATATTTCTACATCTCCGTTTATGTCAGAGAGGTCCCTACCCCCCGCACCCTCTACTGGCAACGGCTTAGGTGGTTCTGAAATAAAGCTGTAAAGTTTAGATACCATCCCGCGTGTTTGTTCTGCTGGAGGCAATATCCTACGCAAAGGATGCGTAGGGAGTACCAAATCCCAAGGGACACCATAAGCCCGGAGAGCCGATCTCAATTGTAAGTAGAAGAAAAAAGATGGTCCCGGAAGATCATACTCAGCACGTAGATCATCACAGTAAATAACTGATGAGTTTTCTTTGAAATAGTATATACACTATTAAAACAAGAGAGATCACTATATATCTCTCTGGTTATCACAAGAGTTGACACAGCAACCAATAAAGCACATGCTTGGCTAGCCGTGCTCAATTTAAACTACCCGTTGTATAAAATACATTTGATTAATACCCTGTTCACACCCGACAAGTGACCTGCTGTAGGTTGACCATCAGTGTGAAAGGGCCTCCTGTGTTAGTCGACCCATCAAAACAACCCTGATCAAGCTCTAACTGGTCTTCGCCGGGTGTGAACATTCAGTGTCAATCCTGCATCGCGCTGCGTTTGGAGCATCTGCCAAGTTGAATACAGAATGTAAACATGTCTGCTTGTCATGGCGTTATATGGTGTTATTAGGGAACAGCAAGTAGGACATTGGTGTGAACTGTCTCCTAGATGGGATGGATAAGATAAGTGTACCGTAATATTCCACATTGTGATAGCATGTAAGGCTATAATAGCATTCACTGGGATAGAGCTTTTTGCAATAAGCAAAACTGTGAACCACAGTGCTAATATTCCTCTTGGTATATACACTGATCAGCCACAACATTAGAACCACTGACAGCTGAAGTGAATAACATCGATTATCTTGTTACAATGGCACCTGTCAAGGGGTGGGATATATTGGGAAGAAAGTGAACAGTCAGTTCTTGAAGTTGATGTAGGAAGCAGGAAAAATGGGCAAGCGTAAGGATCTGAGTGACTTTGACAAGGGCCAAATTGTGATGGCTAGTCGACTGGGTCAGAGCATCTCCAAAACGGCAGGTCTTGTGGGGTGTTCCCGGTATGCAGTGGTTAGTACCTACCAAAAGTGGTCCAAGGAAGGACAACCGGTGAACCGGCGACAGGGTCATGGGCGCCCAAGATGATAGAAAGGTGTCAGAACACACAGTGCATCGCAGCTTGCTGCGTATGGGGCTGCATAGCCGCAGACTCATGCTGACCCCTGTCCACCGCTGAAAGGTGGGCACGTGAGCATGTGAGCGTCAGAACTGGACCATGGAGCAATGGAAGAAGGTGGCCTGGTCTAATGAATCACGTTTTCTTATACATCATGTGCACGGCCGGGTGCGTGTGCGTCGTTTACCTGGGGAAGAGATGGCGCCAGGATGAACTATGGGAAGAATGCAAGCCGGCGGAGGCAGTGTGATGCTCTGGGCAATGTTCTGCTGGGAAACCTTGGGTCCTGGCATTCATGTGGATGTTACTTTGACACGTACCACCTACCTAAACATTGTTGCAGACCAAGTACACCCCTTCATGGCAACGGTATTCCCTGATGGCAGTGGCCTCTTTCAGCAGGATAATGCACCCTGCCACACTGCAGAAATTGTTCAGGAATGGTTTGAGGAACATCACAAAGAGTTCAAGATGTTGACTTGGCCTCCAAATTCCCCAGATCTCAATCCAATCGAGCATCTGTGGGATGTGCTGGAAAAACAAGTCTGATGCTGGAAAAACAAGTCCACCTCGCAACTTACAGAACTGCAACTACAGGATCTGCTGCTAACGTCTTGGTGCCAGATACCACAGGACACCTTCAGGGGTCTTGTGGAGTCCATGTCTCGACGGGTCAGAGCTGTTTTGGCGGCACGAGGGGGACCTACACAATA
>OOFE01046258.1:0-16528 GCA_900323365.1 Monocentris japonica | reverse complement strand
CAGATGGGCTACAGCAGCAGAAGACCACACCGGGTGCCACTCCTGTCAGCTAAGAACAGGAAACTGAGGCTACAATTCGCACAGGCTCACCAAAATTGGACAATAGAAGATTGGAAAAACGTTGTCTGGTCTGATGAGTCTCGATTTCAGCTGTGACATTCAGATGGTAGGGTCAGAATTTCACAAAGCTCAAATCATCTCAAACTGGTTTCTTGAACATGACAATGAGTTCACTGTACTCCAATGGCCTCCACAGTCACCAGATCTCAATCCAATAGAGCACCTTTGGGATGTGGTGGAACGGGAGATTCGCATCATGGATGTGCAGCCAACAAATCTGCAGCAACTGCGTGATGCTGTCATGTCAATATGGACCAAAATCTCTGAGGAATGTTTCCAACACCTTGTTGAAAGTATGCCACAAAGAATTAAGGCAGTTCTGAAGGCAAAAGGGGGTCCAACCCGGTACTAGCAAGGTGTACCTAATAAAGTGGCCGGTGAGTGTATGTTTTATGTACATAGGAATTGTAAGGAATTGTTGAATAAAATATTGAACTTAAGATTCAGAGACAAGTCAAGTCGTGATTTACTTAAGTATATTTAATAACAAGAAGCTGAGCGTTCAGGAGAGAAATACACACACAGGATAGGGTATGCAGATCTCTGTCTGAGAACTATCTGAACAGTGATTATAAAGAGGGGAAAACAGGAGGGGAGTAGTTTATAAACATCTACAAGGTCAAAGACAACCAAGACTGAACAATATGTACTGTGTTACAGGTTTCTGGAGTTTCCCATGTGATAGGC
The DNA here is from genome assembly GCA_900323365.1 of Monocentris japonica. Taxonomy (NCBI): domain Eukaryota; kingdom Metazoa; phylum Chordata; class Actinopteri; order Trachichthyiformes; family Monocentridae; genus Monocentris; species Monocentris japonica. The sequence continues at coordinate 15,721 of OOFE01046258.1, read as the reverse complement.
CTTCAGTAGGGGTCCACACAGACAGTATATTGATGTAGATAGACCACACAAAAGTACCTCAGTCATATAGATCTATCTCATGATGATATTACAGCAGTTAGGATCAATTCACGATGTGTGCAACGCAGTCACATTACTCAGAAGGGTTAAAAAGCTTAAGATACAGAAATAAACACATGATTTCTTCCTCAAGATTCTAAATGATTCTAGGTATACTAAAAACTTTGCTTCTTGCTTTTAAGCTATCTGTATGAGGCTCTCTATATATGCCTACATATACTAACAAGATTTTTCTGGCAGTTTTGTTAGCAGTAACCCCTTACAGGGTTAACTCCACCCATTCATAGCACAGCATGGCACAGCTGGGGTGAATGACACACAAAGCAAGCTTTTCCTCACTGCAGAGCACTGACAAAAAACACTGCTGACAGAAAGTCAGACACACACAATGTTGTTCCTAGAGCAGAAAGAAATTGATATACACTCTTTTAAAACCTCCCTTGACATGGGATAATCCAGTAGCAAGCAAGCACAGACATTAAGTGCAGATATCCCAAAATGTGATAGCAGCGTTTCAAGAAGAGCCATAAGAGTGTATATTCAACTTCTGGAGGGATTCTGAACTGCTGGACTCATCTAGAATAGGCTGAGTATATTTTTCTTGCTTATCAAGTTGCTATTAGCTGTACTTAGACTGCTTCAGTACTAGTGCTTTATTCAATATAGCCTGGCTATATTGAGCTTGTTATTTATGTATTTGGTAATTTAGTATTAACATGTTATATTAGAGACATCACATTTAGATTAAATTTAACTTGAAACAAAAATTTAAGTAATAAAAGATAAAAGTAATTAAAAAGGAGCATCTTTCCTCACTTGAAGTTGCTACATCAAAATTACTCTCAGGGACAGGGGCTGTTTTATTACAGAGGTTCTTTATTACAAGTTCTCAGTTTATTTAACATTGTTTGCTTATGGAGACCTATGTTGTATTTTATCAATTTTTTCATTTCATGGAAAGCGTACTCTTGAAATTGTGCTTTACTTCAGGCTAAACTAGTTTCTAACTTGTTTAACCTACCAGAGCTAACATTTCCCATCGTGTCACTGGCGTGGTTCATGTTACCACCTATCCCATCATACCGTGCACATGCAGTTATTCAATTCTCATGGACAATGAATAGAGGTGAATTGTTTGCCTCGTGAATTTGGTCTGATTTGCAACTACTGTTGAGTTGAAACTACCGTAATTATGGCTGCAGAGAGGAATGCCACTGTCAAAAACAAAATGCATAACATTTCAACCACAATTTGTCAAGAGTCTACACAGCCATACTTGTATGAACCACCATACTCTGTTGAGCAGGGGTGCAAGCAGAAAATCTTGAATGGAGTGACACATCAAATATTGTTAGTTTGTTCATGATATATAATTAATAATAGAGAAGGCATCAATTAATGCTAAATTACTCTTTGACTGTTTAATAGTGAGAATCATAATTTGTAAATTTAAGGACAAACCTTGAACCTTGAGGCTCCTGTGTTGTTTAGTTTATCAAGTTTGGTACACAGCTCCTTGTCCTATCTCCTTGGTGTGCCCAGAGGGGTTGCCAAGTGTTTTTGTGGTGTTGCCACGGCCACCCCTGGCCACTTGTTGGATATGCGCCAGATGCTGAGGAGATTTTGCAAAGGCAGCAAAGAGGTGCTGCATCCTGAAAGTCAAGCAGCTACCATGGGGGAAGAAGGGGATGGACAGAGGGGCTGCAGTGGTGAGTGGTGAGTGGTGGTGCATGTGCGAATATTGCACAGCCATGTCCACAGAGATTGAGAATATATGTTATGCTGAATGCATGGGGCCATACACAGTTTTTGTTTGAATCCATGGCTAACACTGAAGAACATGTGTCATTGTATGTTATATCAAAGTAAATCCTTTCAACTGGTTAAACTATGCAAATATGATACACAGCATAAATATAACTGTTATAATAAGGTGTTATTAGATAGTTTATGACACATAACCTTAGATAGTTAGTTTGATAGTTTATGACATATAACCTCACATGCATCCAGTATGGATTCTTTTTTACCTAATAAGTCATGTTCTCTCTAATTTTAGAGTTAATTTTCTGTTTAACTGACTATTCTAGTCAATAAATTAGGTTACATACAACATTAGAGCAAATGTCAAAAAACTGACTTAATGTGTATATCTTATTTGAAGCCAACAAGATCAAAGCAGGGAAACTAAATGATGGTGGGTGGGTGCCAGCCACACAAGTGGCTGCCTATACTAGCAGCTCCTGTTTTGTTATTGTTTTCAAGATTTTTAATTGAATCTACATTTTGATCACCATGTATTGCACCATGTATTAACATTTTGCTGACCTTTACAGAAGCTCTATTAAGGAGTAATCGAGGCAAGAGCCAACAGATAGGAAAGTGTTTACATGTCTCCATTGCTCATGACTAGACTGCTGGACCAACCACCTTAACTGAAACTTCAGAGAAGAGGAGTTGGAGAGTGAAAATACAAATGAAGACAAGGAGACACAAACCCTGCTTGTCCTCTATCACCATGAGCAATGTGAGATCACTTGCAGAAAAAATGGAAAATGTGAGCATATAGAGAGGATGACATAATACAGTTACTTTCAGTTACTTTCTTCCTGAATAATCAACAGGCTACTATCAGGTTGCATAATTTGGATGTACACATCATGCTAGTTGTGCCAATGTTCTGAATGTGAAGAATGCTTTTTTACTCCTATCAAAATGTCATTCACCTCTTGGGCTATTCATTGTGCAAGAATCTGAGGGGGAGTTTGATGAGGTGCAGAAACCATTGAATTACCTTGGGGACTATTAACTGCTGCATTCTCCTTCAGAAACAATTAATACTGGGTAAAATAAGCCTTTACAAGTCTTACTATACATTTGAACTGATGATTTTTATGCAGACATTTAAATAAACAGTAACAGCATATCCTAGTAACATAAATCCAAGTAACAGATCTGATTTATTTCTACCCGCTTCAGGTCTGCCACAGTATTTACATGTAGTATGTGTATTTCTGCCTATGACTTTGACTGTCTATGTAATACTAGAGTTACTAAAATAAATGATGAGCACAAGATAGAGAGAAAGTGGCCAATGTCTTGCCACCAGCAGACTCAAAAGACATAGGGCTCTATTCTCGTGAATCAAGGCACAGGTCTAAAGTCTATGGCGCATGGCGCAAATGGGTGTGTCCAGTCTATTTTGGTATTTTGGTGACCAGAAGTGCAAGGCGCAACTGCGATGCAGTGGTCAAAGAGGTTGGATTAAGAGTATTATCAGTAGGTGTGGTGATGGCTGGCTTCAAAACTTGCATGATTGACTTTAGACATAGTCTTCATAGATGGAAGATGCAGGCGTAACTTCACCCCAAAACTGACACCAAAATTCTACTGTGCCATCTGTTTTTTATTGACACACCCCCTTTTACGCCACCCCGCCATCCCAGTGCAAGTCTGTCCACCAAATTAGTAAAATGATGGCGGTGGGGAAAAGTTCTCACTGTGCCTCACAAAATTGCCAATGCACCGGTGAACACTGACTGTGCCCATAATGTCCAAATCATGTGCTACTCAAGCATGAAGTAACCAAAAATATAGTAAAATATAATAATAATTCTATTATGCAATAATTTATCTTATTCACACCTAATTTTAGAGACCTCTAGACTCTGGAGGGATGCAAAAACATTGTTTGCTCTGATGAACCATGATGGTAAGACTGAGGTATGGAGGTATGGAGGTATCATTGCGTGTCAACACTAGACAGCTGATTTTGGTGTGGTGTGGCGCATTGACTGAAAGCCAATCCAATTGATTGCACCTCTTCATGAGAGCAATTAATTACTCTCCATTGTATTTATTTATTTATTCATTTCCAGCAGCACAATGACACAACCATAGGTGTGACAAATATGACAGCAAATTCAGCTTGCGGTGGCCTGCCCAGTCACCAGATCTCAATCCAGTTGAGCTTATGTGGGATGGTTTTGCATGTTCTTTAATAGTACATCTCATGAAAACAAATGGGAAAAATAACTGAAAGCACCCTCAAAAATCAACAGCTCTCACACCTACCCACACACACACACCCTCCCACACACAACAGCAACAACAGCAAAAGTGATTATACAAAAAGCTACTTTACAAGCAGCACACACAATTGACATTCAAATACATGCAGTCAGAACCTCTTCTCCCACATATTGCACTATGCATGCCATAATTTTGACAATGTCATCCCTTAGACAAAAATACACAAAGTACCCTAACATACACAACAAACACAGGTTCTAATTCAAAAGTTTTGAGGGGATAATTCACAAAATGGTAATCATCCCCCACCCTGAAATCCACCTCTGCTTTAAAATGGTTTGTCACCAGAGCACCAAGCACCATCCTCTGACCTCTTTAGGACAGCTTATACAGCATTTTCCTCCTGAACCCTGCAGTGTTCTCCTTCCCGCTCCTGCCACTGATGCTAACCGATGTCCTGCAAGACCCTGAGGTTTCTGACCTGAACAAATGCTATATAAAGAAATGATACATTTTTTTTCATTAACCTTTAATACTTAGAAAACCTTTTAATACATAAAATAAAAAGAGTGCAGTGTTTACATACATACAAAGAAATGCAAACAAAGAAACATTAATTAAAACATTCATTTAAAATTAATTAGGTTCTTTATCAGCAACAAAACGTCCTATCTCAACAAAAACATTGAGCCTCAGGGTATGCTGAAATTAATCCCAAGCATATGGACCATAAAATCTAAAAGTTGTCTGTCCTAGGTCAATGTTAACCTGAAGGAACGTGGAGCATCAGCCAGTCCTGACACCAGCAAATTTTGACTTGGTGGCTCAATGGGTGGTGAAAAGCAAACCCTTTGCTGGGTTAGTGCAAGAGCTAGTAACAGAGTTAATGTAACATTCTGATTTGGCTTTCCTCCCAGAAGTACGAACAAAATAAGGTACGTTTATTTCTAAGCTGCCTGCAACCAAGCCAATGAGAGGGATTTCCTGAGCATCTAGCCCTTGTTACTGCTTAAAAAAAAAAAAAAAAAAAAAAAAAAAAAAAGTATATATATAATATTTCAGCTGATTTATAGATAGATAGATATATATATAGATAGATAGATAGATAGATAGATAGATAGGGTTAAAGTTAATAGAGTTAAAAAATCTGTAAGCAACATTGGTGGTGTGCACAGGTATTTTAACTCAGTCTGTAAGGGTAGGGGCCCCGGAAACACATCTGTGTCCTTCTCACTCCCCACCAATATCTGGCCATCTGAGGCCCCTGTGACAAACACTCACCTTGAGTGCTGAATCACACATCCCCAGGGCTGGCCGACTCTGCCTGATGAATTTTCTTGGGGAAGAAAGGAGGTGTTATCTCGGAGGTCACCCTAATGTGAGCGACATTCATCACACCTCGCTCCAGAGGAAGCAGCTGAAATTGGAAAACGGAAAAGGTAGTGATTCTTAGAGGGTTGCAGGCAAGACAAGGCAGAAAAGGGTGAGAAGGGAACAGAAAACAAACAAGCAACTCCGATGAAGAAGTGGATGATAGCTAATGGATTGGAGATATTGCAAGTAGGCAGTGTATGTTTACATGTTGTAGTCTGCAGTGAGCTCATTCATCACAAATGCCCTTAATATTTCCAACAAGCAATTCAATTTGGTGGCAGTCTGATCCATTGAGGAACATACACATATAACGCACTGAGGTGAATTTGTGTGTTTATTCAGAATTGTGTGTAATATACACACACACACACACACACACACACATATATATATATATGGTGTATGTGTGTATGTGTACAACTGTGAAAGCACATATGTATTCATACATTAAATATATGAAACATCATTTCTCCAGGTTTTTAATCAAGCCCTTTGAAGAGCTTTATCTTCCTCTGCACATGTGGCCCCAAAGCCAAGTGTTCACCTTCAATTTGATTTCCTACTTTAGCTTTTGACACTAAAATATTCATCAGTCTTCTCATCATCACTGCAGTGGATGACTGAAACTGACTGTTACTACTGAAGCTTAGCTCTGTATGTGGAATATGTATTTGTTGGCATAATTCAGTAATGGATTTCTCACCAATGCAGCAGCACAGTGGCTCAGTGATAGACATTCACTTCACAGCAATAAGGACCTGTTTTTGATTCCTGGCCCAGGCCCTTCCTGTGGTTTGCATATTCTCCCTGCGTTTGCATGGGTTTCCTCCTACATTCCAGAGACATGCAAGTCAGGTGGAGTGTAAATTGCCCATTGGTATGAATGTGAGTGTGAGTGATTGTTTATCTGTGTTCACCCTGTGATAGACTGGCAACTTTATATGTGAATGTCATGTGCCATGTGCCTGTTGCCATATATTGATCAGTTAACAGAATTCCTGTCACTTCCCAGCTACTATGGTGGGAAATTTGTTAATTTATTATAATGCAAAGAAATTTAGGCTCGCAAACCACAAACCCATGCAAACTAAACGAATAAATTAGATATGCATCAAAAATTATAGTTGTTGCAAACTAAATTTTAAATATTAATTTGAAGCAATTAAATTTGGTATTTTCATTGCTTTAATTCCTCTTAGATTGCAATTGCGATTTAATTCCTCATGCGACCGCATGTTCTTTGAACATTAGATGGCTAGGTTGAGGAATCTTTGTTGTAATACTGTTTTTCAAACTTGCATATTGCAGCTTTAAGTAGTCCAACAGAATGCATCAAAATATTGTGGAAAAGTAGGAGTGATAGAGTATGAGCAGGTCACTTTCATACAAGCCCTGCAAGACACAGTTAATTTGCCTATGATGCAATAATCTGGAGTTAAAAGAAGGAGATGGTCTGCCTCATGAATCTGCTGGCTCTTAATTCTCATTACGTAACTTTAGTTGACCTTTCTTTGACCTCTGGATTTGCAATTATTTTTGTGCTCCTATCCACCATGCACCCACCTAGGAATGTACAAGAGATGACCTTGGAACCTCAGGGAGAATCACTTTCAGTATGGCTCTCTAATGATACTGCTCTCCATATAACCATAAAAATGGTAATCATCATTAATGTATTCTTTCACGGGTAAATTATTTCGTAGCTGATCATTTGAACCCTGCAATGACAGAAAATGTGTCCGCCCTGCATATCACATTATGTTTGCATCCTTTTTTATTTGATTCATAACCTTGAGTAGAGTTTCTAATGTTGACTGTCTTCAACTGTTTAAATCAAAGTCACTTGAGAAAGATCAAAGATTGTGGACGTGCAATCACAGGACCAACGCAGCAGCAGAGAACCACAAATGAGGGTCTTCTTTCCAATAAATGCTTCTAGATCAATATGGTCCATGTCACCTTATAAATAGTGTCCACATTTTGCTCCTCACGCTTGCACATCTCATACTCAAGTTGACAGCAACTAATCTCCCAGCTTTGTTTTTCAGAGTGATCCACTGCTTATTTGAGCCTGGTGTGTATTGAATCTATCAACCTTTAAAAGTTAACAAGTTATCTGGGGAATGCCATTTGTTACCAGTTCAATAGGAAATGTCAGAGCCTGATAAAATGGTGAAGCCTTATACACATGTCAGTTGCACCAGTGAATGTGCAAAGAACTAAGAGTGAGTTGCAGGGCTTCGTGGGTGCCTTAGATATTTAGAAATGTTCTTTCTTTAGTAGGGCTTTCAGTGATAAAAATGTGAGAATGGAGTGGAAAATTTACACAGTTAGAATAAGTGAAATAGTTATAATCTTATGCAGCTTCTAACCATTCATACTAATGACATCATAACTCTGACCATTCTAAACCTGGACTCTATTTTCCCCAGCTTCATTTAGTAGGTTGTCCAATTGCAATGTAGCAATGCAAGGTTATGTGTGCAGTAGTAACTTTAACGAGCCTCTCTGACAGCCTAACAATTATATATTCCCGGATCAAGAGCTTTGATTTGCCAGAGATGGCTTCATGCAGTGAAAGTGTCAAATATGCAGGCCCTTTCAATATTTAGTAAGCGATTGATTTTTCAAAAACAACTTTGCTATCACAAATTCCTGGAAGGACTTTGTAAAAGTAATTTTAGTATCCCCTGCTTCATGCAACTTTATTGATTTAACACTTTTTGAAATAGTGCTTTCACAAACAAGTGAACACTAAATTATGGATAAATATGCAAGACATCAATTAAAACAGATAAGTGATTTAAAAGCTCCTCAGGACATTCTAAAACCTCTTTGCTGCTGACATAGCAAAAATAAACCTTGATACTATACTATACTATACAGCTGACAAAAGATAAAAATGTATTAGTACTTTCTTTTGTTGCACAGTATTTGCATAGTAGCAAGAGAATAGTGCTATAGACTTCAGGAGTCTGACGTCAGACTGGTGCCGGAAATAAATTCCCCCTACAAACCCGCAATAGACTTTCCACACTCATTGCAGATAATAGCAGTAATTTTGTCTCACCATCATTTTCCAGAAGTTTTTTTTCTTTTTGTAGCACCCCAACCCCTATTAACATGTCAACACAACACAGTGGATGGAGAATAGACTAAGAGTTGGGGTACACTAAGTATTAGTGTCTTCAGTTGTGTTTTACCTAAACCCAGTAAGAATGTATTATCACAAAGGTATAATATAGGAATGATAATAATGATGTATGACCTTTATAAAATAACTAACTACTTCATGAAATAAGTAAAACCATACAACTGTAAATAAAATATTAATAGTCTTTCCTGAAAGGTTTTGTTCTTTTAAGTTGAAGTATAACATGGTACAGTATAATAGGTTATTATAAAAATAAAATATAACAATTTATGGTACACTTACACAAATATTTCAAGTATTTTTTCAAAGGATAAATCCTGATACACAATACCCTTGGCGACATAATCGAGTGTTCGGCAGCAGTAGTTTGGCAGCAGCAATTGAGGAAAAACATCTCGAAGTAAATTCTTTAGCTGACCATAGGGATAAGAAACATATTGGCTTTGGACATGAGGAGGAAAAGGTTAGGAGAAAGGAGTGTTTGTGCAGGCTTGATATGAGGCAACTAGGAGTGGGCGGAGATTGGAGAAGAATGACGGTAGATTTGTTTGAACAGTTAACTGTGCTGACTGAGAAAACAAGCACTAGCTTAAGTCCAGACTTGCTGTTGTGTTCAGAGGTGTGGAAAATTGTTTATTTTATTCAGCTTACTGTCCCCTGGGAAGACCAAGTTGACGAGGCAAATAAGCGGAAGAGATTTAAATATGTGGAACTGACAGTGGAGGCGGAACAGCAAGGTCAGAAGGCTTGGATTTGGCCTGTGGAAGTCTGTTGACGAGGGTTTGTAGCAAAGTCCGTTCTTGCACTGAGTTGGGCATTCGAGGATAAAGCTTAAAAAAAAGCAGTTAGGAATATGTCTCAGGCAGTGGAAGGAGCAAGTGAGTAGTTGAGAAGAAAGTACACTAGATGGGGAGCACGCTAAGTTAAGCTCAACTTAATCGTATTGAGCAAAGATGAGTGTAGTTTGGCACAGTGTTGAGCCTTCTTGAGGTGTCGTGGGCACAACTCAACGAAACATTGGTAAAGGAAGCTGCCCACTTGATAACCCCAATGAATTGCCACATAGTGGTAGCGAAGTAGGTAGCTAGCAAATGATGCCACCTGACAAATTATGCTAGAATTCTGGCAGTGTGGCCTGATGTCTGCTATGGTGTTCATTTTGAGGGTTTTTGTATCATTCTTATAACATCTACGTTGGGCTTCTTTGAGTGTTCGCCTACTCTCCATTCTGTCAACTTTCCAGTTGATCTCCTTGACTGGAACACAAACACACAGTTAAAAGCCCCAGCTGCAATTGGCCCTAATTGGCTGCAGTCGGTGCTGGATGCAGGGAGAACCAGCCCACTAACTTGATTCTCTCCTGCACCTTTCTATTATTATTTTAAATCAAGTTACATCGACGTCATAGTCTGGGACATAATGGTCATATAGTATTAATAATGTACATCAGAAGGGTAGAACTAGAAAGGTCAGTTTAGATATGTGAATTGTTGGGAAAAAAAACACAAAACTATGTACATCATTGAAGATAAAATGGATCCCCCTGTTTCATTTCTAGAGTGTGCAAAGGTGAAGAGAAAGAAACATCTTGAGAATTATTGGGAATTACACACACACACACCAACACACACACACAGACACACATACACTCCCTCTTTCTCGCTTCACCTTGAATCATTGTCTGTGTAGGTCACCTAGCCAGGTCACCATGCTAGAATCCCCGATGAGCAGATTGTTACTATTCTGCAGTAGGATCAGTATCGTCCAATGGGATCTGGTTTGGAAGCTGATATGCAAGTGGGAGTATTCAGGTCCACTGGCTTCACGCCAAGTCCCTGCGTCTCTCTGTCTCTCCTTCTCTTCTCATACATAAGACTTTTGTTTTTCCTCTCTTTTTCAGTGCCTTCAAACACACACTTTCTTTCTCAATATTCAATTGTTTGCACCCCCATGGATATATCTATTGTGCTCTTCAATGTATGCAAAATGAATGTGATAACTTCTTCAACTTGTTTTCTAATGAATAAAAAGAATATTCTGAAATTTACACCTTCAAAGCTTAATCTTTAATTATTTATTAGAATATTCTTCATTATATTGAATGGATTTACGATGAAGATTCTGTACTTTTCTGAAGTGGTTATTCAACTTTACAGATAAGCTCTACAATTTTAGAATATTTGAAAACTGCCATTGTTTAACATGAGTTACAATGACAGGATTCTTTAGCCTATAAGACATCCATAAAAATCCAAAAATGAATAACACAAATGAATAATAACGTCAGTTCCTCTGCATGGTAGACATTAACAGAAGTTTATAAGAAGCTTAGTTTGTGGCCTCGAAAGACTTTATTCAATGCAACATTTGTCACTTTTCATTGAAATATGCAAATGCTGATTTTTACAATTTTTTTTTGCAGTATCATAGTTTTATAATGACAGCTTCTTTATAATTCATTCTGTAGGTTAGAAGGTTTTCTTCAATCCATATTTGATGATTTACCCTTGAATCATCAGAAAAAATGAAAACAGGAGTAATTAAGCAAATCTCTCACTACACAGGCCATTGTCCTGATAAATTCTTACCTATAACATATGTGTTCATTGCTGCACCTTTGTAGTTTACTGTAACTGTATAATAACTAATAATTCTGAGTACAGAATTCTGTATTTCAAAAGTACTTTTAAAATTGTGATCCATGTTCAGCCCAATGACATGGCATTGGCCTGAACATTTGGGCTCAACATATACTCCCCGTCCTTAATCTTCCTTTTTACCACATCCATTGTAGTTACCCTTTGTTTCTGTTGATACTATTATTTGCACCTGTGTTACAGACTATTTAAGCACTGTGATTAGTTTGTCTGATGCTTAGTCTTGACATTCTCATGCTTAATGTTTGCCTGTTAGAGTTTCTGTTACATTCGCCTGTACCAGTGCTTATCCTTGTTTCTAGTAAACTTCTCTTGAGTTTTCCTGCCAGTCTGACTCCTGCCATTTTATTCAGTGTTCCTATGTCCTGAAATCACATGTTCTTATCTTATGGGAACTTGAACAAATGACAGAATACCTTTGAATAGGCGATAAATGGTGCCTTGGCAAATTTCAAAGCCAATATTTGAATAGCCCATCTGACATGACACAAAATTTGTCTCACACAGTGCCAAATATGGACTTTGTCTTGGTTGTGTGCTTCATGAAGGTTTTCATCAGGGAGGAACGTCAGGACGTTAGGACGATTCCATTCCCACAGTTAACTCCTCCCCAAGGCTGAACGACCATGTTTGTTCATTAAGAGAGAATGTAGAAAAATGGAACGGAATTGGAATAACAGTAAGCTTGACGTGTTCAATATTTGTATGAAGGAATTCAATAAAGCAATTAAAGCTGCAAGAGAAAATCACTCCCCTAATCTAATCACTGTGAACTACCATGACCTTAGAATGCTGTTCAGTACCATTTACCATATTGTTAGTGCTCCAGTAATCACAAATATTGAACACACTGAACAATATGAAAGGTTTTTGCTCTTTCTTACAAAATTGAGAATATCAGAATTGCACCTCCTGTGCATGCTTTGAATATTTTCCATCAACCTAGTGCCTCTTTTTCATTCTTTGATTTGATTTTTGTACAATCACTTATGGAGATTGTATCCCAAATGAAATGCACGTCTTGTCCTCTGGAAATAATTTCAACTAGACTCCTAAAAGAGGTAATGGGAACTATTTGCCCTGATAGTCTGTCTATCATACTAAATGGGTCTTTGTCTTCTGGCTGTACTCCTTCATATTTCAAACAGGCCCTCATTGAGTCTCTTCTGAAGAAGCCTGGCCTGCATCCTTCCATCCCATCAGCAATTATATACCTATCTTCTGGTAAAAATGTTACAATAAGTTGCGTATAAACAACTAATTGACTACATGATCAAATATGATCTTTTTAAAAAAACCTCCAATCTGGATTTTGTCTTAAGACTAAAACTAAAAAAATACCCCAATTTTTACCTTGGGAATCCTGTATACAAAGGTAAGTGACTGCCTCATAGACCCATTCAGGGGCATCGCAGAAAGTGTAGAGGTCTGTACACTTTGGTGTATAGAGGGGTTGTCCTGACGGGTCAAATATCTTTATTAACCTCCTGTACCGCCCAGGTCATGATACCGGTCACCTTGTCAATATTTGTGGACTCGGTGGCCGCTAGCAACTTTCTGGATCAGACACGAGCCCAGGAGTGGGGCGTGTCCACCCACCACTTACAGAGGCCATTGCAGGTCACGGCGTTGGACAACCAACCCCCGGATCTGGCCTAGTTACCACCTGTACTGGAGCCCTGCAGCTACGGCTAGGTACATCTTGACATCTTAGACTCTCCTAACCTGCTCTTAGTTTTAGGTCTCCCCTGGCTGGTGTGACAAAATCCCTAGGTTGACTGGGTCATAGGGGAGGTGGAGTCCTGGGAGTCATACTGCCAGTCTACCTGTCTCCAGTCTGCCCTTAGTTTTCTCCTTTGTTCCCTGTGAGTATATGGACCTCCAGGACGTTTTTAGCAAGCGGAGAGCTACCTCGCTGCCACCTCACCACCCTTATGACTGTGCGATAGATCTGTTGCCTAGTACTTGCCCCAGATTGCACTCTCTCTCTATTCCAGAAACAAGAACCATGGAGGAGTATATTGGAGAGGCCCTCGCCAACGGCATCATCTGCTCCTCCACGTCCCCTGCTGGTGCAAGGTTATTTTTGGTGGGAAAAAGAGATGGAGACCTCCATCTCAAGGAGGAATAAGTACCCTCTCCCTACCTTTTTGTCAAGCCAGAGAAGTGCTTGTTCCATGCCACCGAGTTCCCTTCCTCGGCTACATCATCACTCCAGAGATTGTGCAGATGGACCCCAGCAAGGTGCAGGCAGTAGTGGACTGGCTCAGACCCACCACAGTCAAACAGGTGCAGAAGTTAAAGGGATTTGCCAATTTTTACCGTTGCTTCATCCGTTCTTTTAGCTCCCCTAGAGCCGCTCCTCTCCACACTCTGACGCACTGGAGCCCAGCTGGTTTCCAGTGGATGCCTGAGGCACATTGGGCATTCACTGAGCTGAAGCGCCACTTCACCACTGCTCCTGTTCTCATTCACCCTCATTCACGACCCCTGCATTGTCGAGGTGGGTGCTTCGGATGTAAGCATAGGGGCTGTGCTGTCTCAACATTCTACTTACTTATTGAGACGACCGTCCAATGCTGTGACCTGCAATGGCCTCTCTAACTGGTGGACTGGCACGCCCCACTCCTGGGCTCGTGTCTGGTCCAGAAAATTCAACGTTGTCCACCAACGTTGACAACTGGTAATCTTCCTTTCCCCAAATCAAGGTGACCGGTAGCATGACCTGGGGGATAGAGGAGGTTAATAAGGAAACCCATCAGGACCCATCTACTAATATGGTCATAGAACGCCCATATGAGTATGTGAAAATGAAAATTGGATCATTTTCATTTTAATTTTACTCAAATAACACATATGTATGTGGAAAATTATAATCCTATTGTGGAATTACATTTTCATTTTCAAGTTTACATTATCATTTTAAAAAAATCCCATATGGGCTTCCATAAATGCCAGGGAAAAGTGGGTTTGATAAAGTAGCTTGTCCCAAATGGGAAATAAGGTTTGTTGTATGCTTTGTGGGAAATTAAGTTCCATAGCTGATAGTTGTGAAATGAGATTGTAGCCTTGCTACCACCGGGTCGAGACAGAGGCGGAGACAGAAAGTTTGCGCAGGGCGGCATGCCGACTTTATTCAGTCACAAAACAAACACAATCAAACATAGGCTCCCTCGCCCTCGTCCGCTCACTGCAGGTTTCAGTCTGTCTTAGCGCGCCCCCTCGCGTGTTCCTGCTCACTGAAATACAAAAGAATACACCCACTAGCCCACTTTCCCGCTGCCCGTCCCCACTCAGTCCCGATCCGCCGCAGCCGGTGTCGGGGCAGGGTGAAACTGCCTGCCAGCCCGACTCCACCCCCCGCATCCAGCCAACAACCCAACCACACCCCCCAGTCTGCCACAGAGATACAGTTGTGGTCAAAAGTTTACATATACTTGTAAAGAACTCTTATTTTTCTTTGATGGAATGATTGGCTACTTCTTTGTCACAAAAAACATTCATGAATTTTGGTTCTTTCATAAATTTATTCAAGGTCTTCTGGAAATATGACAAAATCTGCTGGGTCAAAAACATACATACAGCAATGCTAATATTTGGCCACATGTCTCATGGCCATTTTCACCTCAATTAGGCGCTTTTGGTAGCCATCCATAAGCTTCTGGCAAGCTTCTGGTTGAATCCTTGACCACTCCTCTTGACAGAATTGGTGCAGTTCAACTAAATTTGCTGGCTTTCTGACACAGACGTGTTTCTTCAGCACAGTCCAGTCCACAAGTTCTCAATGGGGTTAAAGTCAAGACTTTGGGAAGGCCATTCTAAAACCTTAATTCTAGCCTGGCTGATGATTTTAGGTTTTCCTAAAGAATTTGGAGGTAATCCTCCTTCATTATTCCATTTACTTTCTGTAAAGCACCAGTTCCACTGGCAGCAAAACAGCCCCAGAGCATAATACTACCACCACCATGCTTGATGGTAGGCATGGTGTTCTTGGGGTTAAAGGCCTCACCTTCTCTCCTCCAAACATACTGTATTTCTGGTCATTGTGGCCAAATAGCTCAATTTTTGTTTCATCTGACCACAGAACTGGAGCCGTTTCTGGAGCAAGAGCTTCCTTCTTGCACGGCAGCCTCTCAGCCCATGGCAATGTAAAACACGCTTGACTGTGGACACTGACACCTGTGTTCCAGCAGCTTCTAATTCATCGCAGACCTGCTTTTTGGTGGTTCTTGGTTGACTCTTGACCATCCTGACCAATTGTCTCTCAGCAGCAGGTGATAGCTTGCGTTTTCTTCCTGATCGTGGCAGTGACACAACTGTGCCATGCTCTTTATACTTGCAAACAATTGTTTGCACAGTTGATTTTGGGACCTGTAGCTGCTTTGAAATGGCTCCAAGTGACTTTCCTGACTTGTTCAAGTCAATGATCTGCTTTTCCAGCTCT
>OOFE01046255.1:0-12333 GCA_900323365.1 Monocentris japonica | reverse complement strand
AAAAAAGCAGGGACAAAATGATCTCCCATCTGAAATGAATGAATGAGTTTATCGATGCTGCACTTAGCACCTTCAATATATCGTGTGCTAGTGTTTGTTTGTGCTACATTGTATCATTTCGTGGTTATTTGTTCTTCCAATTAACTGTCCGTCCGTCTGTCCCTCAGCTCTCAGCACCTACAGTCCGGCTGTATTTGCCCTCAATGACATGCTGAGACAGCAGCTCGCCATGACCAGGCAGTTCGTGGAAAGCAGCAGGCATCTCCACTTCTGCCTGGTGCAGAGCCTGGGACCAGCAGACTACACATACACTACGCTGGAGGACACCATGGAGGTAGGCTTTCTGATGTACACATACACACACACACACGCACACGCACCCAAAACCTATACCCCAGACTTTGGTCAAATAGGGCAGTCAGATAATAGAAAGGAAATAACTTTTATTTCCTTGTAGAAATGAGATATTCTCAGTAAAAACCTTTTTTGTTAAATTCATTTAACGGCATTCGCTATTGGCCATCACCGAACAAGCAAAGAACGTGGAATAGAGAGAGAGAGGTTTAAATTGGTTTAAACTGAAAAAAGGCCTGGCTCCTCACGGCCAGAGGAGGGATGATTTATCCTGTCAGGAGCCTAACCGATCTACCGAGACTCGAGGTCCACGATCGATTTTTTAAAAAAAAACAAACAAAAAAAAAACATCCTTCATTGAAAATGTTTCTGCCAAAGCACCAAGGGAGTCCCTGCTTCATCGTTTGTTCGGGCCTACATTAAAAGAACCTCTCAAAGGACAAACGTCATCTCGTTATCTCATGTATTTGTCTCCGTGCACTGGAAGACATGGGATTCCTGGGAATAATGGGAATTAATTTCTGTCGTCCTGAAAAGGTCTTGCATTAGGCGTTCTGAAACCTGTTCACACGTTGTAATTGACATAACACTGACTACAACCATTTTCCATTGTTTCCACGTAGTTCATCCGCAAGCACAAGCCTCCCAAGCTGACGGTGGAGGAAGCCTTAGAGGAGGTGCTGCAGGAGATGAGAGACTACCACTACATCTGAGCATCACTACAGCTTTTAATGCCAAGAGAGCCGCAGCAGAGAGAGTCTACCTCCAGGATTACTGCAGCTGCCAGAGCAGAACAGCTGTTTTTAGGGACCGCCTTATTAAAAGGGTTTTTAGACTATTTTTCTACTAGGAGAAGAACCATGTGTTTGTTGATCAGGCATAGAATGTGCCTGAAGTATTTTACGTAGTGCTTCTGTAAATCTATCGCCACAATCAAATGCCCAATATTGTCATACATCCAGTTTTAAACTTGTTTAGTGTCAAATCAGAGCAAATCATGTGTTAGTGCAAATGGTGGCGTTAAGCCTGTATGTGTGAAATGAACCGTATTTGTAAGCAAATCATGCACTGGTACAAAACAAAAAACAGGATTTTAATTCAGTCAGAGACCTGACCTTAACCCTGTTGAAATGTTGTGGCATGACCTGAAGCAAGCAGTTCATGCGAGACATCCCATAATATCAATGAACTGAACCAGTTCTGTGAGGAAGAATGGTCCAAAATACCTCCTAACCTAAACGAGCAGGTCTGGTCAGCAACTACAGGAAACGTTTGGTTGTTGCTGCCAAAGGAGGTTCACCAGGTACTAAATCTCATGGCTCACATACTTTTTCCACTCCAAGCTGATAATGTTTGTACAACACATTCAATAAAAACATGCAAAGGTATATTTGTTATTATCTATTGTTAGGACTAGGATGAAGATTAGACCATATTTTAGGAGCCATTTATACAGGAATGCAGGTAATTCAAAAGGGTAAAAACTTCCTTGCAGAGCACATTTGAACTTTTAATCCACACAGCACCACAGAATGTCATGAATGGCCAAACCGGTCAAATAATAAAACACTTGCGAGGGAAGTAACAAAAAAATTTATTAAAAAATAACAGTACATATACAGTCATACCATATTTTCAAGGCTGCATCACGAACAGTAATTTGAAATGTCCTATGATAAGTGCAGGATATGACAGAACGCAAATGAGACCATTTCAAATGCCAGGATGCGGGGAACTTGTTAAGTGGGGGGCGTGATATGGTGGAGGTGGAGGGCGTCCAAGGCACAATATCAGGTTGCAGTGCGAGTCATCAGTAGGGGTCGTTGAAGGGGTAGTGAGGATGTCCTGCATCCCTGGGCACGTGCTCTCCTTCCACCTGCCAGAAACCAAAACTGCCATATTACACACTTGATTTTGTGTTTCAACTGTCCTGCAAACAGCTTCTCAGCATTTCTTACTTCAGGTTGCACTAGGCAATTTTGCACGTTGGCGACCCCAAGTGGCAGAGAGAGGTAACTGTTTGAATTATTTGACCAGTGCAGCTTTAAACTAATGGGTGCATGTAGTTCTATAAAAAAACTGCTAATATTGACCAGACTAGGGACTGTCAGCCCACTTACTTGGATCATTGGTACAATGTAGCGCCATCCTTTGTTCAATGCCGTTATACTTTTCATCTCCTCTCCTTCAAGGGTGAAGTCAAACACCTGACAACAAACACATAAAAACACATTTACACCTCTCACCCACACAAGATCATTTACAAAAACAGAATGCATATGTACACAGACACTACACTAGAACAACACTACACTAGACTAGCACAACACTAGAATATCTTTTTAGGTGGCCATCTGAAACAACTTTTCCTTGGATTAAAAATAAACAAATCAAGCCTTGCGTGACTTGGAAATTGTGGAAATCGTTGTGATTGGGATTTTACTCCACCTGTATATTCTCTTTGATACGAGACTCTGTCACGCTCTTAGGGATTGTCACCACTCCTCGCTGTGTCTGCCACCTGGAGGTACAAAATACAGAAAAAAATATTTTCTCTGCTTGTGTTGAAATGCAATTGAACACTTTACTTTTGCTTTTACATATCAACTGTCTTGTCACTTTTCTCCTTCGCACCCATTTTATTTGCTGCTTAAAAAGTTGGTGGTGCAGGATTTAAAGCTACTCTATTGTTGCATTTGTTTCTCAAGTTGCTTGGGATCAGGGTACATGCAGGTTTCAGAGCACCATTTTAATGCTACATGACAAAATAAAGAAACTAAGCGGGCAAAACCAGCCTATTTCTGACTGACCATAGCTATTGAAGGTTCTGAAACTATAAATGGATATTATGAGCAAAAGGAAAACAGGAAATTCTAATGGACATGAAGTCCTAGTGTGTTTAGTAAAGCAGATATGATGCACATTGTACTACTGACTCTGTTCTCTATCAATCTAAGAGTGGACATACAGCACAGAGACACCTGTCAATGCATAGTGGAAAAAAAAAACAACTCTAATTACTGGATTTAGGGCATTTTACTACTTTTTAAGACTTCATGAAGACAGCAGATACCACGTGGATAATAATGTTTGTCCAAAATGCACATCAATCCATTGTAACACAATGCAACTGGTGAAGTAGACAGACAGTAAAATCACCTCAGGATTATTTGGGCGGGGGACTTGTTGTATTTCTTTGCCAGGGTGGCGACAACAGGCTCGTCCAGCAGGACGGGTTCATCTGGGTGTTTCCATGTCCGGTCAGGAGACCCCAGGGGGCTGTAGGCCGTCATCACCAAGCCCCGGTCCCGGCAGTGGGCCAGCAGCTCCACCTGGGCCAAGTAGGGGTGGCTCTCTACCTGACAACAAAACACACAGACAGAGTTACTGGGGTATCAGCAGGTTTCAAAAGACAAAGTTATGTTGTTAGTGAGGAAAATATAGGAGATACTGAGGTAATGATTGGACTTTTGGACCCACGGTGCAATTGTTTGGCTACAAAATACTTTAAGGAACTGTAAGGAAGATTTGCCTAATAAATGCCAGTGGAGTGTAGAAGTTTACTCATTTTTGTGACATTTGTCAGACATTTTTTGAGTCAATACAAATCTTTCTGATGTAGATTAACAGCATATAGTTCAAGTGAAACCAAGCTCATTGTCGTTACATGACAACTGGATCATTTCAAGGAAACAACATATTTTTTATATATTGGCCTCATCTTTATCACCAACTGGAGTTAAGCTTCTACCACCACACTGACCCCCACCCTACCTGGAGTACAGTGGGCTTGATGCTGGCGACAGACAGCACGTCATCTATCTGCCGACTGTTGAAGTTGGACAGGCCGATGGCTCGGACGAGGCCCTTCCCCACCAGCTTCTCCATGGCAGCCCAGGTCAGCTTGTAGTCGATGTCGTCGTACAGCATGGAGCCGTCCTCCTTTTTAGGGAAAGGAGTGTCTCCTTGTCTAGGGGAAAATCAAAAGAGATTCCTTAGATTTAAAAATAATAATTGGTGGACTTCTTTCCTCTGTGGTCCACGATCCTGAACCTTGAGGGACCTTCTGCTTACTGGAAGGCGTGGGGCCAGTGGATGAGGTAGAGGTCCAGGTACTCAAGCTTCAGGTCCTTCAGCGTCTTCAGCAGGGAGGGCTCCACGTCCTCTGGATGATGCCGGGTGTTCCACAGCTTGGACGTGATGAACACATCCTCTCGCCTCAAGGCCTGGTGCACATCGAAGGCATACCAGTACAGACACACAACACACATATGACATGGTTGAGTTAGTGTTTCCCCCTGCAGATATATTATGGGACAGTAAAATCCTTACTTATTGCGCCTAAGGCAGCATGTTCGACGGGCTAGGCTAGTTTACCTTGCTGGGGCCGAGCGTCTCCTGTAGTGCTTCTCCAATTTCAACCTCGTTGCCGTAGATGGCGGCACAGTCAATGTGGCGATACCCAGCCTGCAAGGCCCACATGACGGCTTGCTTCACCTGCAATATGGGGGAAAACAGGATAACCACTGAAGATTTGATCGGCTGCATGGACAGTTTCATTACAGACAGTTGGGCAGTTAGCCTGCTGCCTTAGCCTGAGTGAGTCCAATAATGGAGAGTAAAGATCAAGTAAAAATCCACAGAAGTTTATTTGGAAGCCAAATTCACAACAAATGAATTTCTGCAGTGTAATGGGGGATGGGAGACTGAACGGGCAGGGACAGAAAACAGAATGTGTTCATCAATCATGGACAGTTACTCTGTTTTTCTTTGTGTGTGAGTGTGTTCTGTGGTTTGTTTGGTCCAGGTCACGTTGTCTGGCTTAGGTTTTTTGCCTGTCAAAATCCAATAAAGACAATTTGCAAAAAGAAAATATTTTCTTTCACATGGGTAGAAGTGAAGCATCTACCTTTCCTGGCTCACTCTTCCATGTCCCCAGTCCAAGGAGGGGCATCTTCCGCCCTGTGTTGAGAACTGCAAAGTCATTCATGCCTCTCAGAAGCACCTTAAAGGGGACAAGGAGAGCAAACATCAGTCACTAAGGAGAGCTGTTGGACCAGCCTGGCCATTTCAAACCTTAATACCCTTGCAACTACTTCACTGCTTCAAAAGTTCATAAACCTGATAATCTGTCAGTATATTTATATGTCTTTAAGATGGGATTTGACACGAATGGATTCAAACACACAAATGTAAGAAGTGTAGCACCTCCTACGAGCTACTGAGCAGAAATGGATCCCGAAAGTAACAGTTCAGCAAGCAGAATGATCACTTAAACAGGGATATAGTAAGGCAAATACAACAGGGATGTGGCTCCCTTGGCCTAGCCACAAACAAGGCAAATTTATTTGTATAGCCCTTAATCACAGCTACAGTCTCACTACACAACACCACATTATGAAAACAATAAATGACAACACCCGCCAACCTTGGAGCCTCACTGAGGACAAGGAAAAAAACCCACAAATACTTTTATAAATAAAAAGGAAGGAGCCTTGGGAGGGGCTACTCAGCAAGGGAGCCCCCTAGCAGCATGGTCGGGCGTGCAATGGGTGCCGAGGGTGGAACAAATCACCACTCTGGGGGAAGAGAAAATTGGCTGTGAAGCAAATATATTGCCAAGAGGAGGAACCGTCGCTATGTGGCCGCAGCAGTTTGTCAAGCTAAACAAGATCAATGAATGAACTGGGAAAATGGGAGGGAAGACGCCCAGGTGGAAAGCACTGTGGAATAGGAAGGACACCAGTATATGATTCACTACTGAAGCAAGCTATGATGCGCTGCCCTCACTAGATGACGACCCCACGATATCCTAGAAGGATGAAAACTCAAGTCGATACATTAATTGGCACAATTAAGTGATCTGGCAGCTGAGAGTAGAGAAACGGGAATCAATTCTTCAGATGTTTAGAGAGAGAACCCTATGCAATAAATTGTTTTTGTCCAAAAAGAAAACCCCGACGGGAGAGTTATTACGGAGCAGGCACAAATAAAGGCAGCTGGTGGACGCCAGCCACAGTCCTGCAAGAGTACTACCAGTTGGGAGGTAAATGTAATGTAATGTACAGGGCTTAAATCAGGCCATGAAGGCAGCTTCTGAAGGAAATACAGGACTACAGGAAAACAGAAAACATGGATTGTAACATTGGTGGTAATGGGCAGTCTGACCTTTTATGTTATTGGCAAATGAGTTCATTAAATATTTTAAAGAACTAAACTTATTTAGTTCTTTAAAATACTACCTAAAAAAGGTACATGTCCTAGTCTTTGCTTATGTGACGCATTTATTGTCTGGTGCTCATTTTTTTTAAACTGTCTGGTAATATCTACTAATGTATATTTATTTATATATTTTTATAATTCTCCTAGTGCCATTGTGCGTGTGTTACATACCACGTGTTCAGCAAATTGTCATAAAATGTAGACTGTTCCCTGTCTTGCTTTGTTGGTCTTGTTTCTCGAGGTTAATAAAATATATATATATATATAGATTTAATGTGGAGTCTCCTTCTATGGTTTCTGTCAGCTGATATCCTGAAAAAGAATCACGCGCTCCTGCCACACCTCGGTGATTAACGCGGAGTCTACCGGTTACGCGGGATTCTTCATGGACAATTAGCTCCGCCCAACCGGGCTGTACTGTGAAACGAAACAGTTATGTCGGTTACACGATTCTATTCAGACAGGTGCACCGTTAGCATACAAATGCCGATTCTGTACAAATGACGAGACGGCGGATAAAGACTCATGGAGAAAACTGTGCCGTCATTCAGTGGTTTCGCTAAATGTTCTCTGTGTCTCAGTTTCTTTCGAAAGTACGTGCCCACTAAGATCGAAGCACAGCTCTAGCATAACAATACGAGGGCCGTTCTTATTCGACGTAGACACGCACTGTACTCACCCGCTTGCCACTGACAAAACACAAACGACGGAACATCAGCTTTAAGACACGAAATTGAAATGACTGCATGGTCGATTCAGCTCAGCTGTGAGCCACAACATGCTAATATGCAGCGGCGCCCCGCTCGGTTTTAAGTCACCAACTTACTGTTTCAATCTTGTAAAACCCTGCGAGTATAAAGGCCCTCTTCTTGCAGTCCCCTGCACAGGAAAAGTGGGCAACCGTAAAATGTTTTTTTTCTGCCAGATGTTCAAAAACACCTCTTCATTTTACTGACATTTCCCTTTCCGGGAAGTAGTTTCCACCATTTCCGGTCAGGTGAAAAATCCATGGTTTGCAGCGCCAGACATCTATGTAGAGATATCACTGACACGCTTTGAAAGATTGAAGCGAATATTTGAAAGGTTGGAACTTAGTTTGGAGCTAAAAAAAATTAAAGTTTTAAATCTTTGCAGGGATTAGTGTTTTGAGGTCATAAGCATGTTTTTCCACACTTGAATTAAATGTCTTTATAATTACAGTTTAAATACTTAAGAGACATTTTTGAATGCCTGTAACTTAATATTCGTATTAGCAGATGACAACAGTTTCAGTGTGAAAGGGTGGATAAGGACACTGGATTCCGTGCCTGTAGGTAGGGATGTGCAGAACGAGGCTTTCCGAAGCACCGAGACAATTTCAACATTTGAGTCGATGCTTTATGAAACGCTCGAAACATTTACTCGACAGTGACATCTGGTGGTAGCCGCAGTCATAGCAGCTGATTTGTATGAGAATCAACAGACTAAAAATTGACACAACAACAAACGTCTTTGTAATGTAAACAAGTGTCATAGGCCTACTGTACATTTCACAAATACATGTTTGAGTGAGTGCATTTTGAGCAGCAAGTTTCATATAGTTTGTTCAGATAACAGCGCAATTAGAAATCATACATTGAATTGTGTTTTCAAGTGCATGTGCAATGGAACATGACTAATCCAAGCTACTACTAACTGGGTCAACTATAAATATATATTTTATTTTTATACACACGCAACTAACCCCCAAAAATAGACAAACTATCACACAGCTAACTCTCACAGTATCTCAGTGTTCTCTCCCAGTAATCTCACAAATAACTCAATCTCACAAAGTTCTCTCGCAATAAATCGCACCATCCATTCAAAGTTTTTGATTTCCCCAACTCGTTTCATAGTGATGTGGTGTTTCGAAACCAGGCGTCACGTGACCGGTAGTATTTTGAAACATCGGGATGTCGTTCCGACGCTGTGAGTGTCGAAAAGATCGAGACAGTATCGAGCGTGAGTCCCGAGTAGCCCATCGCTACCTGTAGGGGGCAGACTGCGGGTCGAACCTGCAGAGAGGAAGGCAGCCCCGGAAGTGCGCGATTCACGTCCTAAAAAAAACAATCGGCAAGCTGCTTAACTCCACTCAATAAAAAGAAGCAAACGCCTATTTATAATTGAAATTGATAGAATATACCAATTTGTTTTATCCGATGCAAATAATAATAGAAACCGGTATATTATGGGGTGAACACTTCCATGCACGTCGTTGAAAGGGTTTGTTTTAGTGCTCTAGCGCAGTGGCTAGTTTAGCTAATCCGAGGAGCTAAATTAGCTAACGTAACTTTTTGTCAGCTGACTCGCGTGAACTCATTTTGACAACCTCAATAAGCGATCGTCTGATATGCGTAGATATTGCTGTTTAGTTCTAGGAAGGCTGTGGACGTAGTCGGAGTGTTAACTAGCTGCCGTTGACGAGTCGGGTAGTTTTTATCTGGGGCGTTGACAGGGCCGGTTTGCTCGCAATGCTCTTGCAGCTGCTCCCACCTGTCAAGTAGCTGGCTCCTCTCCTCCCGTCTCCGTTTGGCGTCGCCGATGGCTCACTGCGGCTCCGACCCGAGTGGAAAGGTACCGGTACCGCGTCCAGACAGCGGCGCGGTTATCATGGCCTCGCAGGGCAGCGTAGACCAGAGCATGAAGCCGGTGCTGTTCGAGGTCTTCGGTGAGATCTGGACCGTGCAGTCGCGGCTCGGACAGGGAGTCTCGGCCTCGGTGTACCGAGTCAGCTCAGGCAGAGCCACCACCGCCGCCGTCAAGGAGTTTCAGGCCGACACTCAGGGAGGGGATTACGGGTATCACAAAGAGAGGTCCGTGCTGGAAGACATCCAGGGACATAAAAACATCGGTAAGAGCATTTCTCCTCTTAAGGAACACGCAGGCCTGTGCCTAACATAATGTAGCGGGCATGAAATGTACCTGGGCTGCTTCATATGGCATCATATAACATCAAAGTTGGTAAATTGAATTTAGCAATATGTTGAAATGGATATTGAGTGGCATCACCACCTTCCCTTCTTATAATGGGAACTAGAACGATTTTATGGTAGATTCTGTAAGTATTGGATTGGTTTATATCTAAACGTCTAGCAATTCAGCAAAGGGCTTCACTCAATTTATCTTTGCAGATAAGCAGGACCACATTTTATTGTCAGAAATGTGAATGGAGCTTGACGCAACTTTCTCTCCACACAAAATAAAACGTTGAGACATCACTGATACATTCTATTATCCTATAAACCACCATAACGTAATCTAACCTGTTCTGGAAGAAAGGAGGTTAATAATCCCCCTCAATATCCATCTTAAGATATTCCAAAATGCTTCATCTTATTTCTCAGTATTATATGTACCTACATAGCCCCTGTTAGATGAATGACGTGTTACTGCACTTGTATTGCACAGTCGTCTTACAGTTTGTCATCTTTTTGCATGGCAAACATGCAAGATGCTGCAAAAAGTGGTGTTTACAGCTTCGGTAATAGGCAAGATCAGGGGCCCAGTTGAGAATGTTTTTCAGAGGGGACCCAGTCTAATGAAAGCATGGCAGTATTCTTGTCTTGTTGGGAGTCGGGACTCAGAAACAGGCAGAGATGATTTGGAGCCAGAAGCAGACTTATACGCTGCATTCGCATTTCACATCATATGGGAATAACTGTCGGAACAACTTGGAAGTGTTTATGCATTCAATGTTGTTTGAAGTTGTCCAACACCATGATTCAAGTTTTTACAGACTTCAGTTGGTCCTGATTGTCTGTTTCACACTGGACACACATGTCCTTACTAACTGGAGGGCATGTTTTACAGCAAACCCCATATTTTTCATTTGTGCTTTATGTAATCAGATGGTCTCATTGCGATCTCTTTTTCAAGAGAAACCTGGGAACAAAAAACATTCATGAAATTGAAAAGAAAATATACAATGCAAGCCGGTCACACTTCGAGCAGTCAGACAGACAGCAACTCGGTCTCTTCATCTTCCTGGAGGGATTTTCTCCCACTCCTCCTCACAGAACTCTCAACCAACTCAGTGAGGTTTGAGGTCTCACATGAACAGCTTGAGGTCCTGACAGCATCTCAGTTGGATTTAGGTCAGGACTTTGACTTGAGCAAACTGCTCCCCAAAGATCTGACCTTTGACTGGTTAACTTCACACCCAATTATTTACCCTCCTGATTCTACTACCTACTTGATTTAACTAGGAGGTTCACTTATTTTTGCACCTGCACTTATTCCCTTTAAACTATTTTCATTTTGCTACATGCACAATTTACTTTTTTGCAAAAACACCTGAAATCGGTAGGATCATAGGTCCTTTATTTCAGTTAAGAAATGGCAAATTTTGATTAAATAATGCATGCATAGTAAAAACTCAAAATTTCCGTAATTGCACAAGCAGTCCACAAACTTTCAAGCATGACGGTACATTATAAAAAGCAGTCACACAGACATTATACGAAATGTTTTGAATCATGGAGGGGGACAAGAACTTGAAGGGGGCAAGGACAACATTTTTTGAAGTGCTTTGTTAGAGTTGTGTGATGAAAATCGCTTGTTTTGTTTACTGTATTTAAAATGAATTCCTACACTTTATCGCAGGTATTCCCTTATTGATGACATCAGAGTTAGCCAGAGAAATTGGGGTCCATTACCAAACCTTTCCAAAGTAGTATTTATGAGCTGATTGACATTTTCATGTAGTATTTGCCATCTGACAGCTGAGGTGAACGGTGTTCTCTAGCAGGAAGCTTGCATCTGTCGTCTTTCCCATATGATCCGAATGCAGCAGCAGTGCAGGCATCACTGCTCCTAATGACAGATATACTCTCTTCCTGTTCCCTAGTGACGCTGTATGGGGTGTTCACCAATCACAGCTGTACGGGCGTGTCCACCCGCTGCCTTCTGCTGGAACTCTTGGATGTCAGCGTTTCCGAGCTGTTGGTGAGAGGCAGCGCCCAGACAGGCAGCAGTGGTACCCAGGGTGGTAGGTATGTTTCCCATACATAAACTACTTGTGGCAGCCGGCTACAAAACCATCCATAGATTCCCCAAAGTGACGGAATGGCATATAAAAGTGCTTATTGTGTTGCGTTCGGCCACTTCTTTATGCTACTTGACTCTGTGTCCCCTTGCCCACGAGGGGTTGTGCAGGGAAGAGCATGTGCTACACTATATGGCCAAAAGTCAGTGGACACCTGACCATCACACCTATATGAGCTTGCTGGACATCCCATCCTAAAACCATGGGCATTAATATGGAGTTGGACCCCCCCTTTGCGGCTATAACAGCTGCACTCTTCTGGGAAGGATTTCCACAAGCTTTTGGAGTGTGTCTGTGGGAATTTGTGGCCATTCAGCCAAAAGAGCATTTGTGAGGTCAGGCAGTGATGTTGGACAAGAAGGCCTGGCTCACAGTCGGCGTTCTAATTCCTCCCAAAGGTGTTCAATGGGGTTGAGGTCAGGGCTCTGTGCAGGCCAATCGAGTTCCTCCACACCAAACTCGTCTAACCATGTCTTTATGGACCTCGCTTTGTGCACAGGGGCACAGTCATGCTGGAACAGCAAAGGGCCTTCCCCAAACTGTTGCCACAAAGTTGGAAGCGCCCAATTGGCTAAAATGTCTTTGTATCCTGTAGCATTAAGATTACCCTTCACTGGAACTAAGGGGCCAAGCCCAAACCCTGAAAAACAGCCCCAGACCATTATCCCTCCTCCACCAACAAACAGTAGGCA
>OOFE01046252.1:10058-23534 GCA_900323365.1 Monocentris japonica | reverse complement strand
CATCCGATCCTGGTAATCCTGACCCCTGCTTCGCCTGACCCAGCCTATCTGCCTACTCCCATCTCCGGTGTTCTCAGCACAATAAAGCTGTTAACCTTTTGCCTGTCTCAGCCTCTGTATTCTGCGCCTGGGTCCGCCTGTGAGCTAAACGTAACATGTGCCTTTGAGTTCTCCCCAGATACCAATCAATTCCTTATATTGTTGTGTCTCGTCCTCCATGCCAACGCTGGCTCAGCCAAGCTGCCATGGGTGCCAAAATGATGACAGTTGTTCCAGGTGAATGATGTAAGATTTCCTAATTGTCATGGCAACGCTGATAAACTCCATACGTAGGCTGCATGCAGATTTTGGATCCGATTTTGTGCCACATATATATTTTGTTATGTGGGAGATTTTCTCATGAAGAATCTATACTGCTGTAGAATGAACTGAGATAGCACAATCTAATGCCTTAATCTTCAAAGCTGCTCTTATACATCTTGACTCTTACAAACAGCACCATTAATCATTTGGTTCATATTTTTATTTTGTCCAATTAGAGAGTTGAACAGACTAATAAATCATGTATTAAAAACATTAGACAAGGGAAATAACAACATATGCAGGCAGAAAGCAGCTCATAGGGACTGTAATGCATTGGGCTGATGGTCATTATCACAATTTGCTTGTTATTTTTAAAAAGTCCTTGATGGCTTAATCAGTAGGACTAGGTCTTTTATCAAAGTATATGTGTGTGTGTGTATCCATGCCTCTCCTTATGTGCATGAATTCTACATGCCAAGAAGCCAGTAGCACTAATATGTTCACTCTACTCGTGTATACATCCGGCTCACAATGCCAAGAACCTTGATGCACAGACAACCATGATGCCATGTACATGAGGGATGAGTCACTAATGGTCTTATGTAGCTCAATGGGTTGAGCGTGGCGCTAACACTGCCAGAGCTGAATATCCACTGTGGCCCCTCATGCTAAAAATGTTCACACTCCTGGTA
This sequence comes from Monocentris japonica, assembly GCA_900323365.1. Taxonomy (NCBI): domain Eukaryota; kingdom Metazoa; phylum Chordata; class Actinopteri; order Trachichthyiformes; family Monocentridae; genus Monocentris; species Monocentris japonica. The sequence goes on along the minus strand of OOFE01046252.1, from coordinate 22,539 downwards.
CGGGACGGCGCTTTGGATAAAAGCGCCCACCCACTGGCGCATGGTAAATATTTTGAATGAGGCATGTTCAGGGCCACATTTCATTTACAAAACAATTTGACGAATCAATTCCCAACGATTTGAGAATGTGTGAGTATATCCTGTCTAAACCAGAGGATGAAATCCTGAACAGTGACTCATGAGAGGAAACAGTTTTTCCTGAAAGTCATGTATGGGGCAAATTGCTTCATTTTTATTGTCCCGCTGTGATTGGACCTCCCAGATTCCACATCTCCCCCCCTCCTCCCTCTGGTGGTTCTGTCTGGCACTGAGTCAAAAGCAGCAGCACCTTTTTCCTTGTCAATAGACCTCGGGCTCATTGGTAGGCATTGAGAGGAGCCAGCTGGTTATTATGGCCACTAATGAGGACTCCCAACTCTGCTGCCGGGTCTCAGAGTGTGTCTGAAATTATAATGAAATAAATTAAGCATTTCAGGAGCCAAATAATATCAGACACTACTACAATATCAGAAAGGCTTCGGGGGATTCCCCAAACTGGCTCATTAATGGTTATGCCATTAATACCTGCATTGGAGAGGGAAGTGAATAGATGAAGCACATAAACTTCACAAAGCTCTGTTTCTTTTTTAGGAGATACACTTCTGTTGTACCGTGAGACTGAACCGAGTCATGATGCAACCTATTTCCTCTGGACAAGCACTAGACCAGATGAAATACTCACCGTTATCTCAGAGCCAAACAACTATCGTCCTTTGTATCCAGGCTGAAAGAATCTGTTTCACAGTAGCCAACAGAATATTTTGGATTTGAGGTTTTTGACTCATCATGTGCTGACTGATTAAAAAACATAATAATAATAATGAAGCTCAGAGAAAAGTTACTACAAACAAATTTGTATCCGTTAGTTTGTTCTGAAGCGCCATAAAGTAGCTCCATTTGATGTAGCTTGAAGATGGTTTATGGCCGTGGGTTAACTTCAGTGTTGTTGTTGGTTCTTTTTTTAGAAGAAACCAAGTTAGAGAAAGTAGTTGAGGCTGAGATGAGTGCATGTTTTATTTATGCCAGAGCAGGTGGTGCAGGAGGCAGCCTAAGAAATGGCCCCTGGCAACATCGAGGAAGGAAAGAACCTCTTTATGCTACATTACGATTTAAATCCACTGGTAATCGCCAGACACATCTCTGAACACAGTTCTGCTGGAGTGGAAATGCACTTTTAGAATGGTGAGGTTTTTATATCCTCCACTTGCACACATTAACATCAACTGCTTCATGGCGGGAGGGTTGTGGTCCTCCCAGACTAAATGATCATAAGAGATTTGAGATTTGTTGCTATCCAAGGCAAGTATATGGATCAAATGTGACAAGGAGTTGTATATACAGTACGTCAGAATGCAGCACACATAGGGTATGTGTAAATAGTATGGGGTATTTGTAAATTTAAAGTTCCTATGTGCAGAATATTTACCTCAATATAACATTCTCAAATTAATTTTGATAGCATAGTGTAAAAAATGAGACCAGCCGAGACAGTTGGTTTATTGTGTGTTGGTTTCTATGTGCTTATTCGTCCTACATTCGTCCTATGATGTCCTACAAATTGTGCAGGACTGACTTACGGCACAAAGGAGGGGCCTCAACCAAACCAGGAAGAGGAATGCTGTTTGCACGTAAACAAACACACAGACAAGTTCAGATGCTGCACCGTCCCAGCTAGCTAGGTGTGCAGCATCAACTGTAGTTTAAGTTCCTGTAGTCCTGAAATAATCAGGATAACCACATCATTCACTCAATGTCTTGTCAAGAAGAACAGATCCACTCGACTATTGCTACACTACAGTAGGCTAGCTGTCTTTCAGCATCATAACATAGTAGCCTGGTTGCCAAAATTTTTTGTTAGCATTGGCCAAATTTGATAAATTCCACACCTGTTACGCAAAACTGCTTTGCTAGCTCAATCTAGTTGTAACTAAAATATTTGTTCGCTGTTTAATGTTCGGGGTTAAGTGTTTTATGACTGACTGACTTTATTCCAGTCCCAAGCAAGTGGAAGCAAGTGGCGAATCGTTTTTACGACAATGATGTGGAACACTACTGCTAAAAAGTCATTTCTACTAGTAGCAGCTTTAAACAGGATCTCACAGGATGCCTCAATGACAAACAGTTCCCTTTGAAATAAGTGAAAAAAAAAAAAAGAAACTACATTCAAACTTTATATAAATAATAGAAAAACTATGACGACATTATTTCTGTTTTAATCTGGCAAGCAGCATGGAGAGGTCCAGCTGCTATGAGAGAGAAACGTTGAGGGGAGCCTTGAGGAAATACCCGATTCAGAATACCATCACAGCTCTGAGACACCAGTGCCTGCTTTGCTGTAGCACCTGATAGCGTGCCAGACAGCCTGGCTAAGCATAAACTGACAGATTGCACAGCTCTGTGTTTGCTGTTGCACGAAGCTAGAGCTTGTTATATATGAAGGTCAAATTCACTGTGAGGAACTGGATTGAAATGGCACCGCAGTCAATGAGTTCAACTAACTTTCAAGAGGTGGAAACACTATGATGTGGAAACTTAACAGAATAATGACTTATTGATTACCCTATGTAGTGCTATTAGCTGAGGAAATGGAGGTATAACAGACGTATACATGCATTACAATGTAGTGCTGCATGCCTGTGATCCCATCAATGATTTATGATAGTCATGGACTTTTTTTGATTCTTCTGACTTACAGTAGCAGATCAAATCACATGCTCCAAAAGGCAACCACTGCAACCTGCAGTGCACAGGTTGATGTTGTGTAACACTTTAAAGGAAAAACCCACCATGGGATGCTCTCACATTGTTAGAGATCATCAGTCTGTGATGTTCAATGCCAGGAGTTATTTTGTGATGAACCCTCAGAGAACAGACGTGAACTTGTTGCATTCAGCTGTGGGTTTTAAATGTTAGTGATATTTTAGTAAGACCAAGAGTGAGTTTTTCTAGTTTCCAGAATTGTCTGATTTTTTGTTATTTGGCTACACCTGTACAGTTGTCTTTGCATTTAATGCTGTACTCAAAGTGCATTTTATGTCTATTTCAAGCATATCATCGTATATATTCTTATGATCCTGATGATATATGATTATATGTTATAATCATATAAAAATCATATGCATCATAAAGCATTATTGCATGTACTATAATGCATTATGGATTTGGTAAGTGGTATGACTGTGCTATAGCACAGTCTTATTGTACAGCTTGTGTCCTTGTTTACTAATGATGGCAGCCTCTTTAACGGTTGACAGCTGCCACTAAGCACTATGGGAATGTGGATGGGGGCGTCTGTCTCGGTCTGATGATGCAGTTGGCCAGGACTGATGATGCGTGCCGATGGCAGGCAGGTGCTAGAGCTGAATATGGTTGCTAATGCGGCTTGTGCCAGATATATAGATGGCTTTTCCAAGGTTGCCAAGGTTGCTCTTCCTGACCAATGAGCTGTGCAAACAGTCATTAAGCCCTTGAACCCCATGCATGCCTCCCTCTCCTTCTGTTTCTTTCTTTCTCTCAATCTTTCTCTCTCTCTCAGTTGAAGTCTCCATCCCTATCTCTTGTCCTTCCATCTCCCTCCCTGTCTAAAAATAGATAGCATCTGGATAATAGTCCCCCTCCACTCCTCTCCCCACACCTGATTTATGCCAATAACCAAACTGGCTTGCCAGCTTAGAGGCTCAGCATAATACCAGATCTCACAGTTTGGAAACCGATAATCATTTCATGCTTGGTGAGCTGGGGAATGGAGCATGTCCCTATTCAAGGGTTACAGGGGAGCAAGGCGAGTCCAACTTGATTAGCAGCCTATCATCAGGGTCACCTAGTAAAAGGTCGCTTGTAGGAAGTTTTTGCTGACTCACATGGGTGTTGCCAGGCCTTCAAGAGGGATGTCAGCTCCCCTACAAAATTTGTTTAGCTCGTCTAAAATTATATTTTAGATATATTATATTCTATATTTGTCTGAGTAACAATAACCAATAACCATCCATCTCTTATTAACTACCGTAGCTGAGTGCAGTGGTACAGATTATCTGTGATATTTCTGTACACCATCAGGTGAATAAGCTATCATCAGCAAAATTTCTACATTCCTCTTAATTTTCCTGACATTTTCTTGTGCTACAGCACAGATTTCAAAAAGCATTTATCTAGATTTTTTCTTAAACATATAAAAGGTTTATAGTCTATAGAAAATTAAAAGAAATGTATGTTGAATAATAAGGATTTAGGAAAGTATTTTCTAGTGCTTTTGAATGTCCATATTGAAGACTCATGGCCTGATCTCCTCTGAACATCAAACCCTGGAATGGTCCCTGCTGACACAGCTCAAAGGGCCGGGAGAACTGGACAGTCTGAGTAATGTACAGTTCAGTAAAAATCCACTGGTGCAGTGAGTCGTGAATAAGGGAATGGGGAATTGTCCAGTAATTCATGGACAGGAGAAACGTACACATGGCTGGACCGGCCCAGTCAATTCTCCAGAGAATTCCACGGGGCAGAATTGAGTTCAAAGGTCAAATGACTGGTGGTGACCTCAAGTTGACACCCATCTAGAGATTGGCACTCCCATTGATAATACAGGCATTTATCAAGCTCCGCACATCACAAGTACTGCACTTTAATACAGTGAAGTACTATTTCTGGCATCGGCTTTATGTACTTTGAGGGGGAACGGCCAGAAACCTTGTACTAAAAAATGAACAGCAGTTTTTCTTAAATTGAATTAAAAATGAAAAAAAAAAAATCCAAATCTCCGTTTCAGAGTTCAACAGTACATAAGGATCTTGTGGCTCTAACCTATGGAGATGAAACTGCTAAAACGTGGTGATTGATTATAGTATTGCAACATACATTTTGATACCTTGATTCATTGATGAAATGACACAAACAGGCACAAACAGGGTAAAACAACATTGATCTTAGTTTACATGGATGGAGCGGATCCATGAAACAGTTGCAGATTGTCTAATTTGAAATGAATGAACTCCTAAGAGTAAGGCGTCAACACATCAAGCGAACGAGGGGATAGTACGAAGTGCAGATGTAATGCTGTGCTGCAGCATGTAACAGTAATTTGACATGAGATGTTTTTGCTCGGTGATGAATAGCACACTCGATCCAAGGTGAAATTACTGCTTCCTGGTTGTGTAAATCACACAGAGCGTGTCGTTTGAATTACATCATCCTCTATTTTAGTGCCTCACCACTGACACAAATCAAAATGCATATTACTTGGATTACAAGCGTAAAAATTCTGCAACCCAGTTTCTTCCATACTTTTTAGACAAGATGTTTTTGTACCTGGTTGGAGCCTGGTTGGTTAGAGAGACCGACTGTCTCCCTAACTGTCTCTCTGGGATCCTAATGAAGCCCTCGCAGCAGAACCCACCCTGCTGAAATGTCCTTGAGCAAAATAGAGGGTTTTTTTTGCCACGGAGGCAAAAAAAAGATGAGAACCGGGGTTGTGTATTTTCAACATTATATAATACGTTGAATCGGTCCCAATGTCATAATATTGTCTACATGCGGTACACAATGGCAGTTGTCAACCCCATAAAAATGGAAGCGTTGAAGGTGACTGCTTTCTGAAGGACTGTAACCAAAGGCAGTGTAATACTTGACATCTGCTTCGGTGCAATAGTTGAGGCACCGTCTAGACTGTGTCACCCCCCGGATGTCTGCTTGTACAGATTTAGGTTGTTTTGCTCTGTTTCCAGACATCTGGGTTGGCCATTAATAGACACTGTCCTTCTTTCTGAATCCTCAGCAGGGAGGTGTGATTCCCGATCACAACCTCTAAACTGATCTAAATGTCCCTCCGTCGCCTAACAAATAGGCCAGCGAAGGTGACTCCTCAAACTAAATATTAATCTGGTTCATGGTCAGATAACAGGTTTGCTGTGTTTGTTTGGGCATCCTTAATTTGTTCTTTAGGAAGTGTTTTTAGTATTACACAGCATCTGGGCTTTGTACACCTGGAACTTAATCACATTTAAAGCTGCACTACACAAGATTTTTATTTAAAAATACAGTTTTATCAGCCTTAGCCAAGGAAGTAGGGCTGCAATAGGGAAGAGCATCCCATCCCTACTAATTGATACGCTGAACATTTGCCCTATTTGCCCAAATTACAGTCTGGTATGGGGTATGGATGCTGGTGGGAAAACCTCTCCACCTACAGGAAGTGATGCATCAAAACAAGTGCTCCCTTTGGTACTGTATAAAGCGATCACAGACAAACCAGGTTTGTAAACATGAGCTAACTGTGTGTAGTTCACTGACGCCACCTTATATGATTTCTCGGTATTGAAGTTCAAACAGTTCCATCTGGAGCCGCCAACTTGCAAAGTTGCCTAGTGCAGCTTTACATGTGAAAGTCTGTTTTCCCTGTAACCCAGTTCATTCAAAATATTGTGTATTTGCGAGACGGGACAGAGATGGTGGGATGACGAAGGTCAGAACAAACAAAGGTCATGGTGAGGACTCAAACATGTGACAGTATGAGTAGGTAGTAGCTGAGGCACCAGGGTGTTCCTCTCTATGAGGTCTGGCAGAACTATTTTAATGCTTTGAAATGAAAAATATCAAAACATCCCTTTAGCTCAGTTTATTCTAGACTATGTAGTAGGTGTCACATGCACTGATTAGACTCACAGACTCACAGCAGCACATAATTGTGGTTAACACACAGGCCCTCTGAAAATAGGGTTTATAGCAAAGTGTGTTTGGCACTTTGCTATTGGAAGCCTTAACGTAGTGTTCCCCTGACGTGACGGGGCTTAATCAAACTAAAACATCATCTGCTTGCTATTTGGAAAAGAAAACAAATGCCAGCCGATGAGGAACTCACAACAACCGTCTAATTTCTATCCTCTTGACATAGTGAACATCTGTTTGGCAGCCTGTCATAAACGCAAAGTTTTGCTTGTTTTTCGTATGTTGGGGTGACAGGAATATTCCAACTTCAAGGTCACCTGAGGTTGGAAATCCTTGTTTTGAGTCTTTATGCCAGCTTGGGCTGGGCAGGTTTCCAGCTGCCTAGCTAGTAGCTATACACCCTCTCCCCTCTCAGAAATCAAGCCAGTCCACATCCATGATATTTTCACAACCGTGGCTGTATCAGTAGTCCTAATCGATGCCAACTCAAAACACAAAAGAGTGAAAGTGGTGTTGTATCTTTTTGTATTTCTGTTTGTTGGATATTTTGGTACAAATATGTTTTTCTTGCACACAATCTGGAAACTACGTGAAATTAGGAGTATGTTTTCCTCTCCTCTTTCCTTTACCCCTCTCCTCAGCCAGCTCCCTATCTCTTCCTCCCTCCATCCCTCATCTTCCCTGGTTCCCAGGTGAAATGATGATTGGGGCTGTTCCTTCCCACCCCATTATCTATCAGCAGTTTCGGAGAAATAAAGGAAGCTATGGCATTTAATAAGCTGAATCAAACATTTAAAAGAATCATGCTAATCCAGCCTAACATGATCAACTTCCTCCACGTCTCTGAGCACCAACACAATTAAAACAAGAAAAAAGAATTCAAGGATTACTACATCAGCTATGTGACACAAAAGCCACTTGGGTGCATGGGGGAGTTCAGCTAGACTCCATTTTAATGCCATGCATGCAGTTCACTGGTGTGCACAAAGGGGCAGCAGGGGGGGCGATTGCTGCAGCCCTTTTGACTGATAGTACCCAAGTGCCCCTCTTCCAGGTCCGCATCGTTACATGTTTTCATAGGAATCTGGACATAAAGCATTACTTGGTCAACCTTTAGAATAATGATTGTTTATAAGTTTTAAGAAACTATGAGTTAAAAATGATAATGAACAATAATAAATGACTTATCGTCGCTGTCAGGTGGAAACCTCATAACTCACGTTTTCATGTTCAATTGAAAGATTACATGCTCTTCGATAGTTTGAGAAAAATTTGATGAACCTTGGACTTATGAAACCTTTTTAAAACCAATTTGATTAAAAAAAAAAAAAAATTCTTAGCTCCTGAAAAGTTTTGGAGATACAAGGTTTTCCCCCAACAACATTGTGATATAAATATTTTTAACTGAGTAGAACATCATTAGTAATGACAGTTACAAACTTAGTGCATTTGTGCCTAAGGTTAATGTATAATAAACCATATAAACCATACAGGTCTACATTATTGTTTTTACAAATAACGTAAAATGTATTTGTTGATCATTAACAAGTAATCCTTAAATGGTTCATATGGTTTGATTTCTTATTATATTTATTGAATGAATCTCAGTTTTTTCCTCGAGGGGGAGCACATCCCCAGATTCCCCCATGGTGTTTTTTTTTGGGGCGAATATTGCCCTTTTTGTGAATTCTGCCCCGTGAGAGAGCCTGCAAGCCACCGACAAAGTTCATGAGCAGAAAGATTAAAAACAAAAAGACAAAATAATAAAGAAAACATGGCAGCAAGGTTTGCAACGTCTCCAAGGAAAGGTAACGTTACCCAGGAAACTGATCTAATTATTCTCTACCACCGCTCAGCCATTGATTCAATCAACAGGATCGGTTGTGATTGATTTAATTTGTGTTTGCTCAATGCTTCGGTGCAAGCAGAGCTGTATGTAAATAGGTGTTTTGTTTTTCCATCTGTTTTTATTTTGTTAATTTGACGAGGGCTGCGTCTTACACTGTTGCTGTTCCGTCCTTGATCCTTCCGATTGTCAAACACATGTCTGCCTGCAGCGTTCCTCATGGATTTAAGTGGTAAAACAAACCAATAAGTTTTAAGAAGTTATTTAAAAGATTATTCTGAGGAATATCTCTCAGTTAACTTGCATGTGACCAAAGAGACCTTTGACCTCTAAATGTGTCTTTTTTTATGTGATTGACAGCTCACAATGCACCTGTCACTTGTTCTGCAGGACAAAAGGACACACTGCAAATACAGTGTGAAATCTCCAAAGTGCACATCATGAATGGTAGGCCTACGCTACTAAAGACCACCACCTCCACTGCACTTTTTCATCAGAAATGAAAGCAAACTGTGTCTTACCTAAAACAGCAGCAAACATATTTTTTTGTCCATCCTGCGTAGAAGTCCACAACTTTTTCAGGTGACAGCTTGTGGTGTTGGCAAATCATTTAACTTTTCAATCCTACCATGAAAAAAAAACCTTCAAATAGGTTTTCCGTTAATTTCTCTCGGTTATGCTCCAGGCTACTTTGTTGGTTAATGAACCTGTCAATATAGTCAATATAGTTGAATCAAATTGTATGGATAGATTTAGGGTACCAGAGGCTATTAATCACCGCTTTAATTATATATTGACAGTATATTTACATCAGTGGTGCATTAATACAAAACATTTTCATTTGTGCAGAACAAGCTTTATTCAGGATTTGCTGCAGTGGCATCTTTCAGCCACTGGGGGAGCCATGTGGTACTCAGCTTTTCCAATTCATCAGTTGGGCTGCAAAAGGGCTATTTTTGGCATGACATCACAAACTAGAGGGGCTCGGCTGATGGCAGACATAGAAGGGTAAGACTCATATTGGTTTACTGATATATCGGTAAACCAATATATCAGCCTTACCCTACTATGTAGGGTATATATCTGATATTGGCCTTTAATTGAATATTGGATACAGTCATGTCCTCAGCCACTAATATGATGGAGGTTCCTGACCTGATCAAATGTAGGTTATTTTCTTTGCATATATATAATTGAATTGTTCAATGATTTTTGCAATTTAATTGTTTATTTAAAGGTAGCACTTTATCCCAGAGTTTCCCTCGTCATTAGTCTGGGTTTCAATGGAGAGTTTTAGTGTCACATGATGGTCTAAATGCTGTTTCAGAGGCTTTTCCACTTAGAAACAGCATGCACAATTCTGTGTTAAACTCTGAATCCTATTTATTTGGCATAGAAATTGTCAAATTCAAAGATATTGAATATTGGCGCAAAATATCAGCTATTGGCAGCTTCAGTAAGAAAAAATATCAGTCAAGGTATTGGCCTTCAAAAAAGCATGCTGGTCAAAGCCTAATACATGTGTAAATTCTTTGCATGAGACAAGCTCATCTGTCTTGTTTCTGGCATTAGAGAACAATAATGAATGTTCACAAGCGCAAACTGATCTCTCGTAGGGCTTAGGAATCATTTGGAAATATAGCAGTATTGCCCAGGAGCTATTTTGGAATCTGTTGAGAGTACATCTGCTGGAGGGAGTGGAAAGACTGAGTGGCAATGTCTTTCTCTGCTTTCTGTTTAAATGTTGTCTTTTTCCTGGGGTTTCAACATCTTAAAGTGATAAATGAAGATAAAGCAGGGGAAGGGGGATAGTCATCCTGTGGAGATGATGGAGTAAAAGAAAAATGTCTGCAGAGAAAGGGAGGGAGCATAGATAGAGGGAAGGGAGAAATGTGATGAGAGGAGAAAGGAGGATGGAAGAGGGAGGGACTGATTGATAATGGAAAAGGCAGAGACTAACAGAGACAGATCAACACGGGAAGAAAGAGAGAAGGACAGAACAAAACACATAGAAAAATAACAACAGAGAGAGATAGAGCGAAAGGGAGAGACAAAGAGAGCGAGGAGGAGGAGAAACTTGCCTCAGGGACAGCAGATCAAGGCTTGCCTACAGGCGTCCATGAGCAACCAGCTCTCTTTCATCGTCCCTGCAGCTGAGCAAAGCTTCCTGCATTAATACACCATCAACATCAGGGATGGGAACGTTTCTTTTAAAATAAAATCCATGTGAGGTTACCTTGCAAAATGAAATATTCACTAATTTATAAGAAGTGACACGTCCTCTTCCATAGCAATTGCTGATAAACACAGAAATGCTCACAAACAAAACTTATCTTGGGAAAGGAAAAACAAAACATTTAATTTGCTATTTTAAGCCTCTTGCTTTCCAATCATCTCATGATTCCATTTCAAGTAATTTCAAGTAACTTTTCCTGTATATATACTGTACTGTAACTGTATATTTACAGTACATATGTGGATATCGTCACTGTTGGGTAAAAACCCTATAACTCCAATTTTGGTGATTTTCACATTTTAACTTCAGCTGCAGGATTATTAGTGATCCTCTACAGAATGAGAAAAGTCTTCAACCCTTGGGTTTATGAAATCATCAAACTAAAAAAAAAAAAAATGCTGTTTTTCTTTGTTCCTGAAAGACATTCTGGAGATACAAGGTTTTCACCTGACAACAGCGTTAGTACATTACAGTCATTTTTATCCAAAGCGACTTACAAAGGTTACAGTTGACGCTATGGGGGTATCGAACACACGACCCCAAGACTGAAAGTGCTCTACTGACTGAGCTGTCCGGGCCAGACAGCAATGTGAATGATATATGAACATCAAATATCTCATAAGGAGTAGGGACGCCCTTCAGAAAAGCTTCAATCCTGCTTGGAATGCTGTCTCTATTTTGGACCAATCTTCAGGAATTAAAGCCTCCAATTCTTTGAAGATGTGGACATCGACTTCACACCCTGTGCTCCAGAAGTTCCCATAAAGGTTCAGTGATGTTGAGATCTAGTGATTGGGGAGTCCATGGAAGGCATTTGACGCCATCCTGGTGTTCATGAAGCCACTTGCTTTGCAGTGTCTATGGGGACATGAACAAGGACCCATGCAGGGGTCCAGGTTTTGTGCTCCTTACACTCCTCACACCAGGTGATTCAATCCTGTGAAGTGTCAATCCCTGTCAGTGAGCTTCAAGTGACCATTGTTCCCCTTTGCAGATGCATTTTGTAAATGTTTGGCATACATGTTGGCATGGCATATGTTATCATAATTTTTGAGACATATTTTTGATCTCAGTGATAATAGTTAAAATAGTAATAGTTAAAATAGATAAAAATAGTTTATGAAATGTTTTAATATGACAATGAAACTAATTGCAAATGTTCTGTAACTTTATACCCCTCTCCTCCTGTGTTGTATACTGTCAGCTTTATGTAGTATTTGTTGGCGGTAATATAGGTAAGTTCACCTGCCGGGTAAATACAATAGAATAGAATAGAACAAAATAGAACAGAATAGAACTTTACTAGTCCAGAGGGAAATTTGGACATAAAGAAAGCAAGCAGAGTACAAAAACAGACGATATATACGGTGCTCATTCATTGCATCAATAAGACAACAGCTCATTTGTTCATTACATGAATTATACAGCAGTTCATCTACAAACCACAAAATTGGAGAGGCGTAATGAATCCTAATCCTAAACAGATTTAGAATGCTAACCGCTAAGAAATGACTATGGAAATCAAAAAACTTTAATGATGATTTCAAGCAGTAGGTTGATTGCTTCATCACTTTGTGATTGTGAGTGTGTGTGTGCTTGTGTGTGTGCAGAGGGAACGTTTGAACAATGCGGTGTCAGCACTCAGATCGTTTGCACTAAAGCAGCATCTCAGATGAAGCGCAAATTATCCATGACTATGAGAC
>OOFE01046252.1:0-10038 GCA_900323365.1 Monocentris japonica | reverse complement strand
AGGACTCCTAGCTGTTAATTGCATCACTGAGAGAGGGAGCGATAATGGAGGAGAGAGAGAGAGAGAGAAAGAGAGAAAAGTGTTAAAGAAAAGTGCAGAGAGAAAGAAAGGAAATGTAATTGCGTGCCAATTGGTGTTTGATACATTTATGTATACAAGCAAAACAGAGCAAGACTGAAAAACTGTGAAAAGGGGAAGAGGAAGTGGCGAGGCTAAGAAAGAGAATGAGTAGGGTCACATGCACCCACCGCTGTGAGACAGATGTTAATGCATTATGGGTGTTGTAATGGGAAAATAAAGCCTTGCCTCCCTCTCTCCTCCCCACCCCCCTCCTCTTTCATCCAGCAGGTGAGCGAGATCTGCTTCTTTCAACCATGACAGAGACTAACAAATCATTTCATTGTCACAAATCTCCCCCCTACAAAACCTCCACCCAGTTACTGGTCCTAGTAATGTAAGGTGTCACATTTGACACCTATAGACACCTATATCCCTCGGTAAAAGCTGTTTGACAGCTACATAAGTGGTTCTCAACGCTGTGCACTGTGACACACTGGAGTGCCGTGAAATGACCTCAGATAAACCTTGACCTTTTGCTTTTAAAGAAATTGTTTAACTATTACACCTAACAGAGTTGATATGCCTTATTGTAAGCAGACAATAATTTGGTGTTCCTTGAAACCAAGATGTTGAGAACCACTGAAGAACTATGAACTTACTGTGACCCTGCCTTGTCAAAGCACAGACCCCCCCCCAGACCAAAGGTGTTAGATGCAAAATACTGGTATATTTTTGAACGCCCCTGATTTGAACGGTTCTAGTCTGAAAAACAATTCACCAGGTAGAAAGCAGAAAGTTGGTGAGTACTGACATTTCCCAACCACTATTTCTAGGGTCAGATTCACAAAAGTTCTCTAAAGATAGATCTTAAGAATTAGGAATTTTAATAAGTTCTTAAAAAGGTTCATAAGTGCAATTTCCCATTTTTAACATTAGTTTCATCTCATTTCTTCTCTTATGAACTTCTCAAATAGGGCCGACCTGACAAGTGACGTAAACAAGCATAAAGGGGAGCTTTTCCTCCCTCACTGCAACCCATAGTACCTCCATCCAGATAACAATTTGGAACAATTATTAAGGGTGGCTATATTTATGGTTTTATTCATGGTAACATTGGTTATTGCCTTTTGGCATTAATCATTAAATGTCTAATTTGCCAACATTTTTCATGAGACATGAGAAAAATAGTGACACACAAAGCTTAAAAATACAATATTAAGATTAAAATGTAAGATAAAGTAAAACTATTAATACTTTAAAATGCCTACTTGTCTAAATTGTGTTTAAATGAATGAATGGATTTTAAATTACCTTTTCACTGCAGCAATTCTGAAGGTAAAGTTAAGAAAAAGGAAGTGAAATAAGATGAAAGTTAAGAAAATACTTCAGAACTACTTTTTGATGAATATTACGTTTTCTTAACCTTTTCCTTGAGACTAAAGTTACGGGGGGGAAAATAGCACTTAAGAAGATTTTTCTTCCTAAGAAGGTTTTGTGAATCTGGCTCCTGATGACAAACCAAATGACTAACCAGACTGAGATTGACAGGAAAGATCTAGTGGAGCCTAAAGGCCCACTGGGGGAACCCAGGCTTCTTCTAATGGTTAAATCAATAGACATGGACCGTCGGAGAACCACAGCTAGCTATAGAGAGATCCTATATTGTGTAGTTTTAGGCTTTATAGAAGTTTCTCTGCCCTGCATCTATCTTGGATTTTCCAAACACTTCCCCTTGCAGGTGAAGCAACAGTGTGGCAGCAGTGTATAAAGCAGGATTGTAGAGAAAGCCAAATGAGAGAACCTGGCTTCCTCTAAATGGCTAAATCAATAGGCATGAAACAGGGGATGGCTGCTTTGAGACATCATGTAGGAAAGGCTGTATTATAGTGCAGGCACACAAATGACCTTCTTCCTTCATCTCCTTCGCCTTGCCATTCCTCTTCAGCTGTCCCCTCATCCTTCCCCCTGGTGAGTTATCTCCTACCTCTTGTCAAGGGAAGGTTCATGTTCATATAAAGGCACTGCCAACATGTCGGAAGACAGTGAGCTTGAACGTGTGTGTGTGTGTGGGTATGTATGTGTGTGTGTTTGGTGAGGGGTAACCAATCACGGGGCGCTACTGGCCTGTCCTTCACCCCCTGGGTCCGCCCCGCTGATGCACCGTGACCTCTAGATCATACACTTCCATTCAGTTTCAGTCTGTCAAGTTGAACGCACCCATGCAGCTTCTCAAGCTTTTTGAATTGAGACAACCTTGAGGGTGACGTGCAGCAACTGTGCCAGGGCTGAACTGGAGGGATGGAAATGTGACGTGTGTGTCACGTGTGTGTGTTTGTGTGTGTTGGGGATGGAGTGGGGGGTAAGATTTGAGTTGTTTTAATGGCTTGTACTTGTTAGATACTATATTAGGCTCCCCTTGTGTGCCTCTGAAATTGCGCCATTGAACCAACCAATTTGAGTCGGTTCAACACACACAGTAATGACCGTATTTTCCAATGATGGCATCGTGTTTTGATTTTATTGTCAACTTATTCCTTTTCATAAAACAAACTGCAATTTGGGTCGCTCTCTTCTCATGGGATTGGCTTGACATGCACTCTTTGCTTTTGTCCCGTCTCTCTCTCACACTTTCTTTATTCTCTGTGCGACTTAATGTGGATCGTTTATATGGAACAAGCAAACTGCTGCATGCTCCTGCGCTGACATTGCTGTCACATCAACAGCCTCTGTTTGTTTTCCTGGCATCTTTTGTCTCTCTAAATATAGACTGTGGTGCTTTGAGGAAAAGACAGTATGAAGGTGCCGGTGTCTCTAAAAATATTTGATGCAATGATGTTGTGGCTTGCAGGTAGTTTTTCACACTGACTGAGTTGATGAAGAGAAATAAAGGGTCTATCAAGTGTGATTTGACAAGAAGCATACTTTTACGAGAAAAAAGGCCCTTGTGAAATTCAATTTATATTGACTTGCCCACTAAAGCAGGTGTGGAGAGTGTTCTGTTGCAATTACCATTTTAAGATGAAAACATTTCCTCCATGGACACCAGCAAACAGAGCTTTTGTTCTGGACACTCACTCCTTTTATTCATAGCAGTCTAGAGTAACCTCCCTCTCGGCCGTGTAAACCCTGCTGCCACTCTCAGGCGGAGTGCGTTAAGCCCTTCTGCCCTGTGGTGAAGACTTTAAAAACATGCTGTTTTTAGATGCGGGCACCTGCTGTCTGTGAGGCATGACACACAATGTTGAGGCGATGGATTTGGGTAATGGTCCAGCAACAGTCTGGGCATCGAGCTGTCACACAGAGGAACCCACAGAGAGAATGGGACAAAGATCAGGGCTCAGTCTCCCAAAGACCTTTGACTGGAACGACCCTTTGACTGGAACAACCATCCTTTTTAGTGTTCATTTTACTGGTCAACTGAAGATGGTGTGGTACCATGGCATCATTTGACGAAACAGTTCACATGTGCAGAACTTCAGAGTCTTCAGACATGAAACATTATCCATTTCTATGACAACATCTTCAAAATACTGAGACAGACATGTTTGCGAGTTTAGCTTGAGAAGAGCCAGCTCAGTTAACCTGAACAGCTGGTTTATTGTACTGTTAGCTAACTACCAAAGTCCACAAACAATGCTCTGCATGAAGTTCAAAGTTCAAACCAAATCACATTTATTTGTATAGCCCTTAATCACTGTTACAGTCTCTAAGGGCTTCACAGTGCCCAACATGTGAAACAATAAATGGTTAGTACACGACATCCCCCAGCCTTGGACCCTCAACAGAAAAACCTTTTAGGGAAAAATGGTTTGCCATCTTGTTACATTCACATGGTATGTGCTCAATAACATCAAATTTATGTCAGGTGGGTTAGCAAAGCACACAGAACAGGAAGTGCTAATTGCAAAATTGTCTACACAATAATCAGCACCTTGCTATGTATAAAACAAGTCACATGTGAAAGCCCTGGAGCATGTGCAAACAATGAAAGAAAGAGAGTAAGAGGACATGGAGGAGGAGGAAGATGGATGAGGAAGAGGAGATGGGGGAGAAAAAGGTTAGGGGAAAGGAGGAAGAGATAGGGGTGGAAGAAGGCAAGAAGAAGGGTCTCAAATAACTTGAAGTGTGATGGTGTTCCTTCCATCTTATTCCACATTTCTAAATCCAGTTGGAGAGTTCTTTCCCTCCATATGACAGGTTCACACTTCTCCAGGCCTGGAAAAGGCCTGCAGCACTCAGACAGTTTTTTCCCTTTGTGAATAGCTAGAGAAAACATACAGTATGGTGTTGATGAAATACTCTGTCATGACAGAAATGAAAGGGTTGATGATAAAATAAATAAAGTCATTCATTGGTTACAACACAAACTTTGTTGTTGTTTTCATTGAGAGGGACAGGCGTTTTGTTTATTTTAAACAAATTATGGATAAATTCCTTCAAGCCAGATTATGGAAAATGATTGTGGGACTTTCTGATCAACTTGTTTTTCTGTAGATATGTAGCTGAATGTGTTATCCAATCAGTATGTGTAGTTTTGATCTGAGTATTTGCAGTTTTTATATCATCTAAACAAAAGTATCACTTCATTTTGAAGAATGAAAAATGTGTCAAATCAATTGAGAAAGGAGAAAATAAATAAATAAATAAATGAATATGAAATTCCTTTTTTTCTTGGATAGCAAACAATAGTTTGTTACAAACAATACAAACTAATTTAATTTCAAACAATAAATAGTTAACTACACCTCAAAATGACAAAAAAGTACTCAACTTCTAAACACCAAATCCAAAATAGAATTTAGTTCAACCACCACCCAGCTATCGCAAAATGAAGTTCAACTACTAGTTTGATTCAATGTAGTGAAATTACTCCCCAACAAAGCCCATAACATATTAATCTGACATTAGCAGGCACCCACAGGTATTGTGATCTTCCATCCAGGCAGGGTTAGGCGGAGAACAGGAAGCAGCTTTGCAAACGTGAGCTGCACCATAACACAGTGCTAGGTAGCAAGCTGGCTACCTAGCAACTGTTGCTATGCTACCATAGAAAATCCAGTCATTGGCAGGTTCTGTGTTCGAGCTGAACTGGGTTGTTAGTTGCACTGAAAGGTTATGCTCTGAAACCATATTAAATGATGGAAACTTGTGAGCTACGTCTGTTTTGGCTTGTTAATGGGATTGAGAGCATTACACTAATGCTCTGAAGCAAACCTGGCAAAACACAACTAGATGAATACATGTTGAGCACTTAAAGAAATGAGGATTGCTTGATTTACATTGCTTGATGTATATTTTGTTTATTGTGTGTACGCTTTAGTGCAAGCCAAATTTGCCATTAGGGACAATGAAGGCTTGAAGTTTGCACTTTGAACCTCATCTTATGTGTCTAGGTTCTGGCAAAATACAGTATAGTACCTCAACTGGCTCCAATATTTGCAATCATTTAATCATATTTTCTATCATACTTTTGTGCCAGTGTGCTCTGTAGTGACAAAGTGAAAACCACAGCTACACAGGTCAAAGTGCAGCACTGATGGATGGTTCAGGTGGCCTTTCCCTCATTCTTTCTTTTATTAACCCAAGAACCAACCTTTCTCATGCTCTTACTTTCTTGTTCTTTCTTGTTCCCTCTCATTCTCTGTCTCTGTCTCTTCTCCGGGGTGTGACAACTTTAACTTTAACCCTGTATGTGTAATTGTGTGTGAAGCAGGGAGTTGCTGGAAAAGAGCATATGTGCTCAGTAGACATTTCCTGGTTACATATAGGAGTAAGAAGTCCCTGAACTCTGCTCAGGAGATTCCTGGCTCATGGGCCAGGATGTTAATATACTCTGTTATGTCCGTGTGGAGGTCATCGGACCTCCTAGCTGCTCCCTTGGCCTTTATTTGTTGCTGCTTCACTCTTTTATGGATAGATAGATGAATGGATGGATGGTTATCTGATGGGCTGGCTGACTAGGTGGCTGACTGGCTACCTGCCTTTCTATCTCCCTGCAGGGGATAATTTATCATACGGCTTGTGACGAGCCCATCTTCTTGATGTAATGTTTACTATGTGAGTGTTAGGGGAGCATGAGAAAGGGGGGGGGCTTTGTGTGTGTGTGTGTGTGTGTGCGTGTGTGTGTTATTTTATGCTCATATACAGTTTGGGTGTGTGTGCATATAGGCTTGCCAGTGAGTGTGTGCAACGACAATGAGGGTCAGAGGCAAAGTTTTCCCCTCATGCAAAGGCCTGTTTCCCTCCACTGAACTGAAGTGCAGCAATTTATTTTTAGTGGGAGCTGATAGTGGCTGGGCTATGATACATGGGCTATCCCCTGCTCACCTTGGGGTCTCCTTCTCTGCACCATATCATTACAAGAGCTTCTATATTATCACTGCAGAAAATGGAAAATGCTTTGTCATAGAGGGTATGGATTATAGAAGCTAATTTTCCAGGAACCAAAATGGAATCCTTTCAGTGTGAGAGTAATCTACTGCAGTGCCTCCCAACAATGCCCTTGTTCTCTCTGGAAGTTTTGTTTTTTTGTTTGGTATCCTTTTTTTATTGTGCATGTTCTCCCGTGGGACAGTGGTGTTTTAGTTTCCATGGGTTTTTGTTATGCTGCCCTGATTCTAGAGCAGGGGGCTTGTGGGACCAGGGCTGCAAAAGGAAAAATCAATAGCGTTGCAAGCAACATTTTACCAGCGACAAGTGCATTCAACACATAAAAAACAGTCCTATTCAGCGAGTGAATCTCCCTGTATATTACTCGTCAAAGGGGCAAATGTGTTCTTTCATAAATGTGCCGTGTGAAAAGAGAGAGAAGAGACAAGTCTGACTGTCAATCTCCCTGTCTCACTGCTGTCAACTTTATGGACCCCTCAGGAATCACAGTTACCTTTAAATGGGTATAGATGTGCTTGTAATTGTCGTAATATGTGCCCTAGTTTCGGGAGGATGGAATTGAATGAGTGTTGTATGCTCTCAGGAGTTGTGAGTCACAGAAAAATCAGCCAACGGTTGTAATCTGTAAGACGTAGACCTAGAAGGCATTTGGCTCTATCGGTTTTGTACAGGTAAAAATTGATTTAGGGTACCTGATACCTCTCATACAGTAAGTATACCCAATTGTCCTGTACAGAGAAAGGAAATACTACAATTTTGAGATTGAATACTCAAAAATTCCCCTGCCAGTGGATATGCACTCTAACCAATGACTATGGTGTATATTACGACCTCAAAAACCCAGGGCCAAAAAAACATTTCATAACCCTAAACCCTGACCTGAATCAAATTTTTCAATTTTGCTTGGCACTGAAATGAAGCCACAGCAGCTACGGTTACACTTTCAGTGTTATTTTATAGGTTAATTCTAAAGATTGAATTTTGGGGGGTCACATCACTGTATGTCTGTATCACTGTAAGCTCGCTGTTGTGTGTCTCCTGTGGCTGTATTCATTTAAATCTGTGTCTGCATTACTTTTTCCCACTCTCCCTGCATGTCTTCACATTGCTTGTATGTGCATCATGGCTGGATTGCTTCCAGACTATATTGGATTCCAATCACAATGCCAGACTGACCGTGACCGCGGCCACGTTTTACACCAACCCGCTTCCCAAGTCACGTTCCCTTGATGGGTCTGGATGGGTCTTTGTAGTTATTACAGGGTTAGAGGACATTGCAATGAGGAACTTTAAATGCCACTGTTGAGAACATCATAGACTGTAGATTGTTGTAGCAGCACATTCAGGAATTAAAGTTTGTCTCAATTGTTTACACACATATTTACACACAACTACATTTTCTCAAAACTCTAAACACAAATCAAAAAACACAAAAGAATACATTCCATTCCAACCAAGTTTTATCTTCTCGAAATTGAATTTTGCATTGAAATGATACAAACACACTATGAAATGAATACATTTCTCTAATAACCAATTACACACTGACGTGCTCAGTGACAAACACTACTGTGGATACCTTTACTCATCAGCAGGCTCGTGCCTTCTTCGTTTTCTATGTTATACTTATTACTTGTGTTTCTACAGTAGCCTGTTGTAAAAAAATGAACATTATCAATATTATTATTATTAGCCTTCTTAAATATAAAAGAAACACAAATATAATGATAACAAAATACTGTATACATTTCCTCCTCCTCTTCCTCTCACCCTTCCTTTCTCTTCACTGTTGTCATCCATTCATCTCCAAAACAGGAGCGTCACCTTTCGTCCTTTGCTCAGATTTGTAATTGAACACTAATAACTACTGTTTGTACCTGGCAGTGCTTTCCATGTGACGATGCCAAATGTATAGAATTGTGTGTACTGTTTTGCAAAAAGTGTGATTTAGAATGGCAATCAGAGTGAAAAGCAGAAAATGTTTTTTTGTGTATTTATATGTACATTCCTCTGCGCTTGTGCGCTTGCTTGCTTTCATATGAATGCAGTGGCAGGGAGATCGCCCTGTAACTGGAAAGTCAAAGGTTTGATTCCTGCAATATCCAGTGTGTCCGTCAACAGTGGTCGAAGTGTCCTTGAGAAAACAACTGGACCTCCTCACTGGATGAGAGCATCAGCTAAATGCCTAAAATGTAAATGCATGCATGCCGCGATCGGGCCTAGATAAGAGCATAGGTCTGTTGTGCCCGGGTGTCATTTTTTATATGCTCTACGACTTTATAGCGGCTGTGTTGAGCGTCAAGGGCAGCCATAATAAATGTTGGGGTTTTAGCGTCGCTGCTCCCCGGTGGCTCAGCAGTGAATAATGATAAGGCTTTGTGTTGTGTGGACCTCCTGTTTGATCCAGACACTATATAGCTGACCTTCAGATGAGGCTTGGCCACTGTGATTCATATATGCAACCACTCTGGGCTGAAGACCAATAAAGAGTTGTCCTGAAAAGGGCACTTTGAAAGTCCATTTGTAATATGAGTCGACACCCCTATATGCTAAAAGCTGTTTTGAGTCAGAGGGTTTTTGCTTTAGCCTTGCAATGGATTACACAATACACAGTTCACCTTGCTTTCACGTCTGAAACTGTATTTGTTAGTTACTGAAATGAAAGTCACAATAATCAGATCATAAATGATCATAGATCATTGTTTGTTGGATTACTCATGAACGTATTTGAAGTGGGAAAGAATTCAATTCATGAGATCATTGAAAATGTAGTTCATAATTAATATCAACTGTTAAAAATGATTGTAAATGGTGAATAGTTGTAGATGATGATAGATGAAGATAACAGCATTCAAAATACTGTAAAGATGAATGGTCCGTTACTTTGAGGTAAAGTAACAGAGGTAAAGGTCTAGTTTATGTTACATTACTGACCTTACAACCCTGCTTCAGAGGTCCCCAACCCAGCAAACATTTTGAAGACGACTAGATGTTGATGCGATCCTGCACCAGCGTTGAAAACCTGTAAAAGTAGCACCAGAATGAAAGTTGAGTATCATTTTGTTAAATCGGGACCAAAATAACCTTCTGATTTCTGGTTTCAAAGCTGTTTTAATATAAATTTTTACTGTATCATAACATCAAATCGTGAAAATGTTGCTGTTGCCCTTGAATTTGTCCGTCGCCTGCAGGTGGCTGCCTGTCATGTACTTGGCTGGGAAGTGTTTAATCAGCATTTGGACGTTTCCCTGAGAAGTTACATCATCCACATCATAAGCTTCTAGTATCCTGAGCCATACTCCATCTCCAAATAGCACTGGACCTTCTTCTCCATCCTCTGTTCTTTTCTCCATCATTCCCTCCCCTCCATCTTCTTGTCCTTTCTCCATCCTTCCCTCCCCTCCATCTTCTTGTCCTTTCTCCATCCTTCCCTCCCATCCATCTTCTTGTCCTTTCTCCATCCTTCCCTCCCCTCCATCCTCTATTCCTTTCTCCATCCTTCCCTCTCCTCCATCTTCTTGTCCTTTCCCTATCCTTCCCTCCCCTCCATCTTCTGGTCCTTTCTCCATCCTTCCTTTTCCTCCCCTC
>OOFE01046245.1:0-13397 GCA_900323365.1 Monocentris japonica | reverse complement strand
AATTTCCCGCAAAAAACGGTCAAATTGGCACAATGCGTCCACATTAACATGTTACATTAGTACTCCTACATGTTACATTCACACTCCTACATGGTACATTCACACTCCTACATGTTATATTAACACTCCTACATGTTATATTAACTCTCCTACATGTTACATTAACTCTCCTACATGTTATATTAACTCTCCTACATGGTACATTAACACTCTTACATGTTACATTAACTCTCCTACATGGTACATTAACACTCCTACATGTTATATTAACTCTCCTACATGGTACATTAACACTCTTACATGTTCGGGAGGGTGTGTTTTTTTAAATATGCAATTTGCACCATTTGCTTTCTTGTTATCCTGAACCTTTGATATGGTTACACACGAGGACAATGCCGGAGTGGCCAATCAGGACAACCGGGACGAATCCCGGTGGGCCGGTGGGCAGACAGAATTGTTGAAGTTGATTTGCTGCTAACAGGCCGGCTGCCGGTGACTAATTAGATGTGATCTCCTCTCCAGACCTCTCTCGTCTTTCCTCTGTGTCAAACTGGCAGCACTGAAAGACCTGACGCGTCTGATAGGGAAATTAGAGCGGGACGAGATTGGTCAACTAATGATGCAATTACAAGTTGTAGATATGCTGCATTGCAGCCTAAAAGGGGGAAAAATAAATAAATAAAAACAAGGATTAAAAAGGAAGGAAAGAAAGGCACTAGACAGAAATCATGTTTAGTAAAACAAGCTTTCAGCCGGCGGCTCCAGGAGGTATTAATGTGTGGCGATTACTCTACTTAAAACAGAGTGGGCAGTTTACAATGTTTTTTGGTGGGGGGGGAGGCTTTTTTCCCCATAAGATAACACGAAAAATATCGCAAATTGCATCGCAATTTTTGATGAAAGCCGCTGCAAATTCAATCATTTTGGGCCGCAATAATCAGAAAAAAACTCCGCTTTGACTAACAGTAGTAGTAGTAGTAGTAGTAGTAGTAGTAGACGCAGTAGTAGCAGCAGAAGTCGTAGTATGAAAGAAAGGTTTGTTGTCCAGTGAGGATATTCTGTAGTTCACACTTCAAAGCAACAGGTGGCAGTAGTGCACTTTAACAATACATCCACCACACACTTACTCTTACATCATGACTCATAGAGCCTCTATCTTTAAAAAATAGATTTTATGATCAACTTCATGTGGTGATTCATGTTTTTCCCAAAATGTATATATAGCAGTTTGGAAATGAACAAATATAGTTATAGACATCAATATGTTATTCAGCAATAGTGTTACAACCTCATCATGCTCTGTCAAAGCAATGCAGGAGGGATGAATAACTGATCTTACAATGCAAGCTAATAGTTATTGTATATAGTAGTTACAGTGCTTTGCAGTGCTAATGCAAGACAGATGCACAATTGGATATATCTACGATGGCTACTCACTGGAAAAATGTTCACGTTTATTCTCCTGTTTTCCAGTTGCTTTCCCATCCTGAACTAAAAACTAAGGCTCTTTCAGCCCCATGTTTGATGTTATAGTTCATTTTACATGATCACTTCTCTAAAATGATCTATAACATTGTTTTTGGACAGACACAGACAACTATTACACACACACACACACCGTAGTAGCCAAACTGTGTCAAGCAGGGCTGTGTTTCTCTGTATGCAGCCAAGGACATCAGTGGTGGCTCTGGGCTGTGTAATTTATGGAGGCCATGGCACCGGGCTCTTCCAAATGGCAGTCCCACGACCCTATAATTCCTCATCTCCTTTTGCCTTCTGCTTTTTTTTTCATTTCTTTTCTTTTCCTTCTTCTCCTCTGCCTCCAGAAGATGCTGACTGAGTAAACCACAAGTAAGACAGGTGCTGTAAATTGTAACCCTTAAAAGTCTCTGTCTCACTGCCTCTCTTAAGGGCTGCGTTTCTAGCTCTCTCCTAGGTGAAACCCAATATTCTCACTGCCAAAATGCCACACAGCTAAAAGCAATTTACAGGACCAATATCTGGTATTGATTCAGTTATCTGGCATAAGATAACTTGATTATTTATGACCTCCGATTTGTCAGGTCAGTAAGGCTTAGTTTCCATTCCATATCTAAGACCCTGAATGAACTTTGAGTGCACTGTGAAAACATATAATTGTTTTTGCTCAAAACTACAAGTACCTGTATGCACCTGCATTATTTATCGTTATTCACTTTAAATGAGAATGTTTGCCTTCTTATGTCCATGATACTGGCTCAACTCAACAGGTCTACTGCAACAGGATTAATTACAATCTTACTGTAATCTATTGCTGGAAACAAACACAAAGTACAAGGGGCCACACTGCATTTGAACATCTTTGTGACAATGTGTGAGCTGGCCAAAGCGTAAAGTAATGGTATATACACAAAAAATATATGTGTGCTAATGGTGGTCTCTCATAAAATTCTAATAGATATAACTTTGTGTTCTGGTTGACAAATACTGACGACTTACTTCTTGAAGTATTTCATAAGCTAAAATATACTAATGTGATAGACAATTGTGAAAAATGTCATTTATGATACTGAGTTTAAGGATCATGTCTTAGATCCTCCTAATAAGGGGTATTAGGGGTAATATGGGGGTGTTGTTCTATGGACAGGGAGTAAATCTCTGCCCTATTAACATCCATATTCCCTTGAGCAAGGCATTTAACTCCCGGCTCCTGCAGTGGAGCTACTCAGTATCTAAGACCCTTACCAGGATAAATCAAGGTAAACAGTAAAAAAGTAAAAGAATAACAGTCTAGAGATAATGCTCTTAGAGGTTAAGGACCATTTGTGTGGTCTGTGCTGCAACCTTTGGAGTCCCTCCAGGATTCTGAAAGGGAAACAGATGGGAGAGTTTCTGGTGATGTAATGCTACATGCCCACTGAAAAAACTCAAGTCACGTTTTCCACAAACTGTATCCATATTTAAGCCTTCTCTTCATGTGTCAAGGTGTGGTGATTTTCTTCCTGGACCACAAATCGTTGTGGGTAGATGTTCAATGTTCAGATTTATTTGGAGTTTGTTGAAGTGAAATCAGAGACTTTCAGAGACTTTGAGTCTGACAGAATTGCAAAACCTTTTTGTTGTGGGGTTCTGCCATGATTTAAGGATTGGAAATAGACAATATGTTGACAACAAAAATGATTCCACTGCAATCCGTGCAAAATTATTCAAGGTATTTGACCAGATTTCCTTTGAAAGAACGCTGAACAAACACAATCGCGATCCCCTGCTGGCTTCTCAGATTCTTTCATTTATTTTGCGTAGGACTCTGTGGTGCACATGGTGTCTCTTCATGATACTGGTGATTCAGAAAGTGGTTGAAATTTCAAAAGTAATCTTATGCCAGCCCAAAGAAACATCAGTAGGTCATCTACTAATCAAGAAAGAAATGAATTTAACATGGTGTCTGTGTTCCTTTATCCCTTCTTCTCTTTACCCCTCCCTCACTCTATTTCTCCCTTCACTTTTCCTCCCTCTCTCCCTCCCCTCTCTGTCCTTCTTTCTGCAGATGGCTAACCCCTATGTTCTTTCTACCACTCCACCTCCCCCCTGCAATCCCCCCCTCTCTACCTCCTTCCATCCCCCAGTCCTCTTACCTTGGAGGTCTTGGATTGCAGGGTAGAATGGAAATATTTCACAGGTGTCATGAATGTGCACAGATAGCCCTCATTCTGGAGAATTACCCCCCACCCTTTAACCTTTCCTTTTTTCTTGTTGTCCTGTTTTTCTCTAGCCTTGTTGTTGGAGGAAGAATTATGAGGGGATTAAAATGCAGGCTGACATTAAAGATAAGTTAAACTGAAAGGGTTTTGGTATCTAGAAACTTGTTGTCAGAGCAGTGTTTCTTAAAGGTGCTATGTATAGCATTTTAACAAATCAACAAATCAAATCAAACATCATTACCGCGTCAATGGATTGATTGGAGATTGACAGCCACTATAGCTTGCATTTTTCATTGGATTTGGTGCAAAATTTGTTAGATTGCTTTACAGCACAAAAGACAAAGAGGGCACTGTTCTTTTTAGTGCAAACAGAGTTCAAAATGAAGCCAGATGGAGGAACGAGTGAAAGGCCGAGAGAAGAATAACTTCCAAAATGTTTATCCTCTTCAATAAAAGTATCATCCTCTTTGCAGCAGGAAGCAAAAGGGTTTACGGAAAATGTGGTCTAAATTTTGAGAATTACTAGCAGCAACCATACCACTGGCATAAGATAGAGGCTCCCAATCATCTTGACTGTGGTCTCAATTGTTTAAGGCAATTATACCTCGGCATACCAATTCATTTGACAATGATATATTAATGTTTAACAATGCTACATGCAGCACCTTTTAAGCTTCAACAAGAACACCTTGCATCTCAGGGTGTGACTGAATTCATAGGCCATATAAACAGAATGTGAACATGTGAATGGGGAGTTGCACTTACAGCCCACACTTTATTTTATAATGCTACTTTCTTATAAATGGAGATGGTTATAAAACCCCTAGACAGGCAAATAAAATATGGAATGTAACATTTCTACTATCTGAAATGGTCTTTTGATCTAAGCAGCCTATTGGCCAATGTGTATTTGGCTCAGCAGTTTCCACCCCCTGAAAACAGATTTGTCAGTCAAACAGTTTTTACTCTCCAGATTTCTGACTGTCTTCATCGTGGTGGGTCAGAGAGAGAGACAGACTTTGCTGGAAAAAGCAACGTAAAAGAACGGAGATCCAGACACAGTCGGCAAACACAGCCAAGCTGTGAAGTCTGACATTCTTCAACTTCCACTAGCAAACTGTTTGAGCAGCACTGAATCAAGACTTTGGCAGAGCTATCCACCACTCGCTGGAATCACAACTCATTTAGAAGATGTTTTTTTCTGCTTCTCTCTCTCTCGCTCTCTCTCGCTCTTGCTCTCTCTCTCTAACTCACCCACTCACTGAGAAGAGAATGGATTCTGGACAGACTGTGTCCATACCAAGCCAGTCACTTTTTGAAGTGATTATATTTCACTGTACTTACTGATGTACAGTAAGAAGGATCTAGGGGGCATTGGAATGTGAGCAAACTGGAGGGAATTTGAGGTAGATATAGAATTCAGACATGCAAAATGTCATTCAAAACAGCTATATTTGATTCTGCTGAGAATAAAAAAACTGTTCACATCCTTGATTTGAGGGTCCCAGCAGACAGGGAGGCCTCAAAGAGAACATGGTCTAAAAACACAGACGAGGCAGAGACCCACTCAGTCATGATGTCAAGGATGTTTGAGCTACAGCTTGGCAGTTGGGTCATCTGGTCAGCTAGTTTGACTGCTGTCAGCCAGTTGGCCAGTCAGTAAGTCTGTCTGCCAGTTGGCCAGTCAGTCCAACAGTCAGCTAGACAGTCAGTCATCCGGTTGGTCAGACAACTAGACACCCAGCCAGTCAATCAGTCAGCCAGGCAGTCAGTTAACCAGCTGAGCAGTGCGAGACAGATCACGCCAGCCCCACACTCGCACACTGGTAGCCTAAGAGATAGGAAACGTTTGTTAGATAAGGCTCCACAATAACTCAAAAATGTGTTTGGGTTCTGTGAAAAACAAACCACTGCATTTGAAAACTCAATGCTCTTATCCAGAGTTACAAGTGCAAAGAGTAAAATAATAATGTTGTACTGTCTTTGTAACATTATCACAAGTAGAAATAAATTACAAGGAGCAGCAAAACGTTTCCACCACAAAGTCATAATACCATTTGCTTTTTTAATGATGGACTGATCACATTTGTCTCCCCATTCACATTGACCTTTCTATTTAAGGAGCTAGTTAACCGTTACATTTACAGTGGCTTACATTTTAGCCATTTAACTCACACTCTTCACACTCTTATCTCGAGCAATTTACACCGAGTGCAACTGTAGAATAAGCTTAAAATCTTAGATTACCAACATGTCAACATGTCAATTTTACCGTCAATCCATCCACACTGACCTGCTGAGAAGGAACCATAATAACATCAGCCTATACGTTAGCTGACACCAGATGTGGTCGCTCCATATACCTCCCCCCATTGATTCAGGCTTCTGATGAGTAAACTTTCCACTGTGTAGCTATTTAAGGAAGCAGTAATGATCCTACAGGGAATATTAGGGTTTTCCACTGTGACCTCCCAGGTAGAGTTCAGGGAGAGAGGTCAAATGGTCAGAAGGCTTGGGAACCCCCAGGACCCATGTAATAACATGAACATCCTGGACCCATGTTGGAACAATAAGCAAAAAGCGAGTCCCCAGGAAGGGCACCCCAATAGGAGATGTGTAAATTTCTGTGTGTGTATGTGAAAGTGAGCGAGTGACTGAGGGAGTGAGTCCATGTGGGGAGGGCAATCAATAATTAGTATAGTCAGATTCAGATCACACATCAGACACACATCATCATCACACACAGAATCAGATATCACATTAGATAGATTTCATTTATATGGTTAAAATTCAAAAAGGGTTATATTAGGTTTTTGATAACAGTGATTCTCTACACTCTCTGTCAGGATCTCACAGTAAAATGCGACTCTCGTCTTCCTCCTGAACTCTGGGCGATCTCCCTGACATTCCTTCCTGTTTGTCGTCATGGTGCCAGCAGAGCAGCTATAAAAGACCCTCTCCTCCAGCGTCCTCAGCCAGAATGACAACGAGATTACGACCTTCTGCAACGCCACAACCAAAGAGGAGGGAAAATTCAACCTCAGCTGAACTTGTCGACTCAACTCAAGACAACTGAAGTGAATAGACGTTAGCTGTTACAGTCTATGTGACTGTTCTGGACTTTATTTCATTGTACTGAATACAGCAAAGGCTTAAACTCACAATGAGGATGTCTGAGCCAGCAGTGTTTTTCTTTTTCTACATGTCAACACAAGTAAGTTTGGTAAAGACATTTTATTTGTATAGATATATGAAGACTGTCAGATTTCTTTTGTAAGCAGTTATGACTTAAGGTAAAAAAAAAAAGATTGGATGTGTTTCATATGTCTTACCTTTGCTTATTATAGACGTTCTTATGTGTCCTTGAAAGGTGATTTGTTTCCTTGAATGTGAACATTCTCACCTCATCAGACAATTATATCTACCCTTTTCCTCTCTCTTGTAATCACTGGGCTGGTCAGCAGTGTTTAAACACTAAAAGGCATTTTTTCTTTCCCTCCCCTAGATGTTGACACTAGTCTGGTCCCAGGTGTGTCCTCAGAGGTGCCACTGCCCCCAGGAACCGCCCATGTGTATCCCCGGGGTGCCCCTGATCCTGGACGACTGTGCCTGCTGCCTGGTGTGCGCCCGTCAGAAAGGGGAAGTCTGCTCTGAAACGAACCCCTGCAACACCCGCAAAGGACTGCAGTGTGACTACACAGCCGACATCCACAGGAGGACTGGCGTCTGCGTCGGTGAGTGGACTGCTGCTAGTGATTGCATTCAGAAAACGTTGGTGTGACAGGCAGCCTGGTGGCTCAGCAGGTTGAAGGACATGCTGTATACACAGTCTGTTGCCTTAATCTTCCTAACTACCTAAACGTCCATAGATGTTTGTGCATGTTTGATCGGACTTTGCTGTTGTTGAAGATGTTTAGACTAGTAAAGTGGTTAATGGTGAAACTTCATCTCACATACATTTTTACTGAAGCCCAAGTTAAGGTGATTGTGTAGGATTGTGTAGCTGACTGCTACTGTGTTTTGACACCATCAAAGAAAATCCTCAGCATTGAGTGTCTTGACTAATTTGGCTGAGATGTTTATCACAGTGCTGTTGTCTGACCAATGTGACCAATACAAACCCTTAACCCTTAACTGTCCTTCCCTATTGTCTCTCTCCTCCAGCTCATGAGGGAGACGTGTGTGTCTTAGACGGTTCGGTCTACCAGAACGGCCAGACGTTCTTCCCCAGCTGTACGTACCAGTGTACATGTCGCGACGGGCAGATCACCTGCGTGCCGCGCTGCAACTTGGATGTGATGCTGCCCGGTCCGGACTGCCCCGCGCCACGGAGGGTCCAGATACCCGGGGAGTGCTGCGAGAAGTGGGTGTGTAAGCCCCAGGCTGGGGCCAGCGCACTGGGGGGCTTTGCTATGGCTGGTGAGTAGACAAGTGTAGTGCAGATGAGACACGCAGTCAGACAGACAGACAAAAACATGAAGACATACACAGATTTTTTCCTATGCTGTTAACCCTCCGGCTCCACATTTTTGACTAAAAACGTTTTTTATTCAGACTGTCCCTCCTGCCCCAGTACATACTGTATTTCTGTCCCTTCTCCTAGTAACTTATAAGTTTTAAACTAAACAATAATTTGAAAGTAATTTTGATATCATGTTTTTGCGATGTATTGAGTTCATCATCAAATCCTTTGTGTATTTTTTCTTCGTTCTAACCTACCCTCCTGTCTCTGTATGAACCTGCAGCCTACCGTCAGGAGGAGACAGTGGGTTTCGATGCCTGGGACCCCAGCCTGAACTGCATTGAGCAGACCACAGAGTGGGGCGCCTGCTCTCGAACCTGCGGCATGGGTGTGTCCACCAGAGTGACCAATAAGAACCGTCGATGTGAGATGGTGAAGCAGAGTCGGCTATGTATGGTCAGACCCTGTGATGACCAGCAGGACCAGACGCAGCTGACACAGCTTGCACCTAAGGTACTTTAGTTTATAGTTCCTAAGGTACTTTAGTTGGTAGTTCCTGAGGTACTTTAGTGTTCCTAAGGTACTTTAGTTTATGTTTCCTATGGTACTTTAGTTTATAGTTCCTGAGGTACTTTAGTTGCTAGTTAGTTCAGTGCTAGCATATCTAGGTCAGCAAAATAC
This sequence comes from Monocentris japonica, assembly GCA_900323365.1. Taxonomy (NCBI): domain Eukaryota; kingdom Metazoa; phylum Chordata; class Actinopteri; order Trachichthyiformes; family Monocentridae; genus Monocentris; species Monocentris japonica. Next base: position 4,574 of record OOFE01046245.1, on the reverse strand, counting down.
AGCAAACCTTATAGCCGTTACTGAATTAGACAAAATCAAGGCAGTAGAATAGTATTTAATTGTATGGAGATATCCATTTACTCAATGAATAGAGAGACTCTAACTTTCCATCAATCATCCATACTATTGTCTCTTACAACCATTCCATGTGGGATCTCTAAATGGGACCATTCTCTCTACTCTGTTCCCCTCCAGAGAGGCAGTAAGTGCCAGAGGATGGTGAAGAGCACCAAAGCCGTCCACCTCTCCTATAAGAACTGCACCAGTGTCCAGGCCTACAAGCCTCGCTACTGTGGCTCCTGTACAGACGGTCGCTGCTGCACCCCCCACAGCACCAAGACCGCCCTGGTGGAGTTCCAGTGTGCCATCGGTAAAACTACCAGGAGGCCTGTCATGGTGATCCAGAGCTGCGCCTGCCACCACCACTGCCCCCGAGACAACGCTGTCTGGCAGCCTTCAGACCTGGGATACAGCGGCATGAGGGTATAGGCTCACAGTCCACACTGTGAGGTTATAGGTCACCGCTCACACTATGGTGTTGTAGACTCACAGCCCACTCCAAGAGATTACAGTCAGGTTATAACAAATGTTAGTCTGGGTTAAAGCTGGAGAATCAGAGTCTCTCTATGTGTTGAGTAACTCTTCATATTCAGGAATTGATTGGAGTTGGGATGGAGGGCAGTGGCATCAAGATATGAGATACATCCCTTCATTACCTAGATTTTAAGTAAAAAGTTAGGGGAATAAACACTTTGTCTATTTAAACAAAGTAAAAGTGGTAGAGGGAAATGTCTTTGAGTTATATAGATGTGCAATACCTACATCTCTGCTTACAATGATGCTGTTAGAATGATGCTTGTAGATGTCAGACACTTCCCCACAGGTTGTGATGATAGGCAATCAGAAAAAGGGTGTTTATTGTGTAGCATCCTGCTTGCATGATCGTGTTTTTGTAGAATACAAGCACTTAAATCTATTGATATATACTGATGCTGTTAACGTCTGAAGTTGCTACAGACTGCAGGGAGAATATACCAATAGACATTCACAAAAGACTTAAAGTTAGCGATTGCTTTTTAAGTTTGTGGAGGAATGAAGACGAAGACATTTAGAAGAGTTTCTGAACACTTCATAATTAACTTGAGACAGCCTCTGTTTGTTCCAGAGGTCAATTAGTAGTGTAGACTGGAAAGGCGCCATCCAAGTGTCTGCAATGAATCTGGGGTAATGGTGTTCACACTGGGGAACCACTTGCTTTTTTGCAACCCCAAACCTTTGTGGATTATCAACGGGGTTGACTAATCGAGTAGAATGTAAACTGCACCTATATGTCTAACACAACAAGCACAGAGCATTATATTGGGCTTACATCGCTTAGAATAGCTTCAAATACCTCTTCAGTCAGAGTAATTTGGGGACTTATTTTCATCTTCCTTTTACATACCTTTGAATCCTGACCTGGTTTAAAAAAAGGTTATTGTATTATCTTTGCTCTGATAAAGGTCATATTATTTTCTCTATTCCTGTGTGGTTTTTCAAAAGTCATAATGAAAGACAAGAAATGTGTTAACATTGGCTGTATAGGTAGTATAAATAAGTGTGTATCAAATACACAATGGTTTCAGTGGCTATGTAAACATGATATGTATATACTTGTATTGCGTCTCTGTCATCTATATTGTATTTGTTTTTCACACTGCCCATTCCTTGAATTATATGAACAATGTGTGCATTTTCTATATTTGGAAATAAATTAGTATTTTTTAGTAGTTTTCGGTCTCTTAATGATCATAGTGCTTTATTACCTCTTTATTATCAAATGCTAAAGATATTGGCTAGAGAGGTCTTGAGGTCCTGCTTACTACAGCATTGATTAATGTCAGAGCAGCTATATTGTTAGATAACACTTGACCTAAAACCTATATAACACAACTGTGAAAATAGCCTTTCTAGCATAACAGCTGTCATTCAGTATAGTTAATGACAGTGACCTGGATTTACACAGCAAGTCATTTGTATTGCTTGAGGTTTGATTATCCTGCTCCTTTGACTGATACACTGATACACTCAAACACTTTTATTTGCAGTGGGCTTTCCTCATTGTTATCAAATACTTCTTTTCATATCTCCTCATATACCTCCTCTTATTTTATGTGTGGAGCTAGCCTAATTCTGCCAAGGTTGGCAGTATATCCACTGTACAGGCTAACCACAAGCCTTTATAAACACACTGACTTATCTGACACAAAACCAAATATCCACCTATCCATATCCAAATATCCAAATATATCTGACACAATGACACCAGAATTGCATTTGGGCAAATATTCTGAACATACAGGGTTTCAATTAGGGAGCATGGGACACTCTTCTCTATTGTAGCCCCACTTTGGAATTTAGGCTGATTCTAGCCTAGTTTAGCTTGAACCTTTATGATGCAGCTCTCACATTTTTATGATTATTTGAACAGGAACAAATAAGATCTTATGTGTCCTTTGCTTGGGCAGATCTGTGCCACAACGAGTTACAGTGGGACTAATTAGGCAATATATCCATATGTGGTCAGTCACAATCTCATCCTCGCTGAACATCATGTGGACTAGTTACATTCCTATTGTGTTTTGTGTGAATCCAGGTGCTGATTAAGCTATGTGGCCTCAGTACTAGATGAACACAGTGAGTGAGGATAGTTTGTGAGTTCTACTCTCTACATAAGATATGTGGCCTATTATTGCACAACAGCACACTGGCTTAAACTGAATGATAGCCATTATGGATTTTTAGGTGAGCCAAATGTATGTAAGTGTTATCTAACAATATAGCTATTTATCAATCTTATAATATATAGGCTCACAAGGCCTCTCAATTTGTTTACATTGTTGTTGTCAGTGTTTTTGGTTTTAGTATTGTATGGTAATAAAGAGATTAAAGCAGTGATACAAAAAATACAAATTTATTTTCAAATATTGAGTTTGTGCAATATTGCTCATATAATTACAGGAAGAAGCAGTGTGAAACACAATACAAATAATAAGGGGAAGTGATACAAATATATACAATTCATATTTACATTGTTACTGAAAACATTGTGTATTTGATACACACTTAGTCATACAAACTATACAGCAAGTACTTTTGTCAACTTTTGTCAATCTACAAAATGACATGTCTTTGTGCGATACTTTTAAAAAAGACAATTCAGGAAGAGGAATAATATCCTTCTTATATCCCAGAAAATACATTACATTTATTAATGTGGGTTACACATTATGCATCAGACATAAGGGATGGGATTTCAGGCAGATGTAAAAAATGCCACTGAGTCGCAAAAATGACCTCTCGTCTGTAGGTGGAGCCCTTCGCTTTGGACAGGGTTGAGGTCCAGAATCCAGTTATTTCAAAAATGTGTTCTGTAGTTAGAAAGTTTCCATGGTGTTTACATGGTGTTTACATGGTGTTTACATGTAAACAGCTCGCTGTATAATCCTCACATTTTCAAGCCCTTCTTCATGCTTGCATCCCTCCATCAAATCAGAAGGAATATAATGGAATGACCGTATTATTTTTTAACTGGATCAGGAGTCAAAGGTATGTCAGAAGAAGAGTAAAATAGGTGCTGAAATTACTCTGAATGAGGAGATATTTGAAGCCACTGGCTAGGTTACATGCCTAAGCTTTCCAAAGTCCAAGCCATGCAATGCAGGCTGAATGAAATACTCTGTGCCTACATGTTCATAGCCAAAGAAGAAGGTGTTTAGTCAACCAATAGTCAACCAAATCATTTGGATGGTAGGCTAGATGCAAACAGTGCATTCCTGTATGTCTTGGTGGACATTCCAGTCTGTACTACCCTGCGACACTAGTTGACCTCTGGATGAGAGGCTGTTTAAACCCCATGAATTCTTCTCAATCTCTTCTGTAAACCTGAAAATGAATAGCCAACTGTACTCTTTTGTGAATCTAATGGTATATTCTGCCCTCAGTCTTCAGTGACTTCAGAAGTAGACAGAATGAATTTATATCACTAGAGTTAAGTGCTTAGATTCTATTAGGCCATAATAAAGACAATACTACTGAGTACACAGGGTGCTGCACAATAAAATCCCTCTCCATGAGAGGGCGCTAGAGAGCTATTTGATTCTCTACAATCACAACCTCAATAGAGGTGTCTCATACCTGCAAGCATGATTGCTTATGAGTAGAGAACTATATTGTTTTGTTTTGTTTGTTTCCATCACAATGTGTTATGTAATGGATATGTACCACAGTGGATTGAAACTCTACTGGGAAAGTGGGCTATTTGTTTAAATACACGTGTTTCTCAACAAGTGTTTTTTATCCAAACTTTACTTAAAATCTAGGTATGTGGGGATGTATCTTGATTTCACCCCACAACACCAATCAATTCCTGAATATGAAGAGTTACCTAACACATAGAGCTCCAGCTTTAACCCAGACTAACATTTGTTATAACTTGACTGTAATCTCTTGGAGTGGGCTGTGAGTCTACAACACCATAGTGTGAGCGGTGACCTATAACCTCACAGTGTGGATTGTGAGCCTATACCCTCATG
>OOFE01046243.1:0-12583 GCA_900323365.1 Monocentris japonica | reverse complement strand
ATGCCCTCAGGGAAGAGGAAGCGATTAACCCTACTCACGTGTCAAATTGTTTTCTGGTTAAACAGAATAGTGCTGAGTCAGGCTCTTCTCCCACCAACCAACTGCTGTTTCTAGCTGCCAGTTATGTAACTTTAATGGAACTGTCTTGTAAAAAAAACAAAAAAAACAAATATCGCCTCAGGCAAGGACAGACTTCAATCTTCGCTGAAATCCTCCGAGAGCCCAGTTGAAAAATCTGGGCTCTGTCCTTTAGCATCTGAGGAGTTCTGTCCACAAATGAGATCCAGCATTTGAAAATAAAAAATGACAAGCTGTGTGAAGTTGGAACAAATTGCTTACTTTTTAAAGGACAGCAGGTAACTTTATGTGCCTGGGTGACGAAGCTAGATTGACAAAATAAGAACACTTTTACAGACTGGATCCCCCATAATGTAGAGATACTGAATGTTGCATGGATGCAAAACATTTTGGAAATAAACTCGACATATCTTAAGTGAACAAATTAGTTCCACAAGCATCACTGCCCTTGCAGCTATTGTACTGTCTACTGTACTGTATTGTACTGTATTGTACTGTATAATGCAGTTATTCTTTGACTGCCGTACACTGTAAAGAAAAGCAAAGGAAGCATGTTGAAGGGAATCGTACTGTTTGGCCTTCCTTCATTTCAATTCTCATGTAAGAATTCCATGAAACATTATTGTTTGTAATCCTCCAAGCTGAAAATTAGTGTTCAGAAAAAGTAATTGGATTTTAACACCACTGAATTGCTAATAGCTATCTATTTGTATGAGCTTTTCAGTGGCGTGATTGTGCTTTTTCACAGCTCAGCGGCACACTCTGAGTTCACTAATTGTGGTATTAGGCTAAAGACCTATTCATTTTTCAGAGTCTAGATGCCTCATTAATGGCTGGGGACAAGGGGAGGTCCCACTTCCTCTTCAAAGTTCACGGTGGTCGGTCTTTATCGCCGAGGCACTGTCATTTAAGAGTTCTGGCTTTTAATTCAATGACAGGTTTTAAATGAGCCCCCCGGCCTATTAACAGCACTACTCGTGCACTGTAGCAGAAACATGAGCCCTATTAAAACCAATGGAAGGATGATAGTGTATGTCGTGATTTTCCTATCATATTGCAGTTTGTTGAATAAAAATGTTGAACTAAAGATTCAGAGTCAAGTCAAGGCGTGATTCACTGAAGTATATTTAAGAACAAGAAGCTGAGCTCAGGAGAGAGGTACACACAAGGTAGGGTATACAGATCTCTGCCAGGGCGACATCTGAACAGAGGTTATAAAGTATAGCAAGAACAAGGAGGGGGGCTAGTCTAAACACCTACAAGGTCTGGTTTCTGTAGTGGGCAACAACAAGGAATGTGAAAGTCTCAAGGGTACCAGACTGTCTGACACTATCATTGAGGTTGGTGTCTCTCCCATGGGAGACTTGCATTGATGAAGGTGTTGTTCCATCTGAGAGTCCTTGAAGGGGAAATCCACTCTGAGATACTCGTACACTGTCTCTTTTCAATCATGGGATGAAGTGTTGTAATTTACTTCTTGTTGTACTCACTTTCCCTTAGAACCGCCTCGTCTACCTCTACTTCAGTTAGTGATTTCCTACATTTCCCAGAATGACCTGCACCCTTCAAAACGCAAAACATCTCGTGGCTGCATTGCATTCTGGTCTATCTTGGCTACTGTCGGTGGAGAAATTGGTCTCTCTCCTCTCCTCCGATGGATTTCTCCCTGTATGATTGTTGATCGTCGGTCTAGAAAGAAGCCCCTTGCTCTTTGATTCTGAGGGGCTGACACCAAAACCTGGCGGTTACCATTGATGTTTTAGATCAATGAAACATTTTCTGTGTTAAAGTGTTTAAAAGTGTATTTTTCCTTTATTATCCAAAAAACAGAAAATGCAATAATATACTGTATAATAGGAGCATCTTCCTTATATAGTTACACAAAGTCAGTTGTCTTTTTTTAACCTGTCTCTTCCCATTTTTTACATCTAATAGGTGAACTCAATAACGGATCACAGCTTTCACCTGGATTCACCGGTCAGGCTATTTGGTGGAAAGTGAAGGTGGTCTCTTTTTTTAATCTCAGTGTACGTAAATGCTCACACCTGTTTATTTGGAGGTATAGCACATTCATTACATGGGACTCAGCTGAAGCACTGCCACTCACTTTGCAGGAAATGTGGCAGGTGTGTGCAACTTTTTAAAATCGGTATTGAGAATGACATTAACAAGCTCGCCTTGTTTCATATCCCATCCAGGAAAATCACGGTGATGGGTGAGAAGGTTAAAAAAACATCACATTTTGTGGCATTTCTTAATAATTAGCAGCAAAATGTCTTTTTCAGACTTTTAGTACAACTGGAAAAAAAAAAACCTTCCATCTGAGTTTCTAATGTTTTTTTCAGATTGAAGGAGATGCTTTAGAAGGAATAGAGGCTCTTAACACTATGAAGTGGTCCTGTGTAGCTGGATGGGTCGAGGTTAGGGATTCTCGTCCCACTGGGATCACTCATACCAAACACTCATGGTGCTGCACAGCGCTTGAGATAAACGCAGCTGCCAAAATGTGTATTTTTACGCAATGTTAAGGCATATAGCGTGGAATAAACAGAATAGAACAAAGTGGAATTTCAATCTCTGCTGTAGTTTTTTTTTTGCAAGCTCATTTTATTTCAGGGCCTGCAACTTCTGAAACATCAAAAATAAATGAATCTATTAAAAGAGTATTTTCAATAGAGCCTTCCCACCTGAACCTGCGAGGCAAAGTAGATGAGAGACCACACAAATTTAATCTTTGTTTTCATTTTGCATTATCCACTAACTGGGGCTGTATTCATCATGCCATGCTTTGATGGATGGCGGAGTTTTCATCCCATTTCCCCCGGACCCTTGGAAGGTTTTGAAACGTCATCTTTGATAGTAAAAAGAAATACGATAAGAATTAACACTGTCAAGCATGGGGAAGATCAGCTTCAATCTTTCCCCACAAAGTACAAGGATTCACGTATTAGTTAAAAAAAGAGCCACTCTTCCCCTTGGCTGATTAAAGTGATCAGTTTGAATATGTGTTTCCTGTGTGTGTGTGTGTGTGTGTGTGTGTAGGGGGGGGGCATTGTTAATAAAAGGTTGCACTTGGGATGGCCAGGATTACAGCCCATTAAAATGTGCTCATCAGTGGAGGTCAAGAAAGGAAAGCCCTGTGCAAAGCCAGCCTGATGTAATTAGAGAGAAGGGATGATATCCCTTCTCCTTTCTCCCTCTCCAGTTGCATCCCTCTCTCTCATCCTACCTGCTACTGAAGGGAACGCCGCATTATCACATTATTCCCCATCTGTGGAATTCAGGCTTTCTGCAAGGTCAAGGATATTGTTGTTGGGAAGTACGGAGTATGACATCTCTGCAATGCCTGGGATACTAATGAAAGATTTAGTGCTGCTGACGAGATTCTTCACAAAGTTGAACTAAAGGTGCTTAAGTTTGGCGGTGTAAACGGGAGGTGAACATGACCTTTCAGGCCACAATGACATTACAAAGCTGCACGCTGAAGGTACAAAATACTAAAATAACCTTCTCAGGAAATTCACTGACCAGGTGAATCTCTTTGCTGTTTAGCCGTTCTATGATTCTTCATACCTTATTAAGTTATAGTCGTAGAGAGGACGGCTTGTGAGATCCCGCCCCCTTTCCTAATTGGCCATTGTGGCAGACGCCTCATTAGACTCAGTAGAGGAGGCCCCGCCCTTCCCTTTCTTGATTGGCTGTTCTTTAATGCTTTATATCTTCTGAATGATTGGTCCTAGAGAGCTGGTGCACACAATTACACTCAGGAGAGAGCTGAGCGTGATGTCTAGAAACTCCACCCCTTTTGCTGATTGGCCAGTTATTGACCCTTCATAACTTATGACTCGTTTCTCACAGAGGATTTTGGGATGGCTGGTTGGACGCAGGGCCAGCCTATCTGCAAAGCGGGGCTCTGTCACAAAGTCCCACCCTATTTTCTGATTGGCCACTGTTTCATCCTTTATAATAGCGTTTGCAGTAGAGAGCTGGGGGGCAGCTCGTTGGGCTCAGCCAGATGTGGAGGTGAGCAGAGGCATGACAGGAAAAGGGGACACTGATTCGATTATTATATTATTTAGTATCACTATTGAAAGTGAGGCAAAGGGAATCGATGAGATCATCCCACAACGGGAGCCCACAGCGGGGATGTGGCTTGAGCACAACGGTATGCACAGGAGGTCTTCCAGGGAACGAGAAACCCAGAAATGGGCCTGCAGCGATGGATCCGCCTCCAGTAAGCTTTTAGTGGCAGCAGCTTCCTCCCGGCAGTTAGCGCCCTGGTGGTTTATGCTAGCATGCCGGCTGGCATACTACAAGATAAGACACAGTGGATCACAACAGATCGGGGCAGGACGGCGATCAGGAGTAATCAGCTAAAAATGAGGTACAAGGTCACTTTAGCTGTAAGCCATTAAATCAACACAGTACTCGGTATCAGTACTCGGATCGGCGGATCCACTTAACAAAGTACTCACTACTCGTATCTGTTCTGAAAAATTGTTATCGGTGCATCTAGTATAATATAAATAGCCTTTATACCTACAAAGTTCAGTGGGACAGTCCTTTACAGAATAATGGTCAATTCTCTCACTTTTAGGCAGAGAAGACATTATGAGCCGTCTCTAATAATAGCCTGTCTCTAATAAAGGCCTGCTGCTCTCTTTTGTTGAGCTGAATAAAAGACCCCAGCCATTATTGGAAGTTTCACGATAGATTCCCATTAAACCATTGTTACAACATCTACTTTAGTCATGGCACTCATGAAATAAAAACCCTCTTACACACAGTGAAAATGGCACAGATCGAAACAGTTATTTCCCCTGTCATCTCTTACACCTTCATTATTGCCCTAATAGTATGGACGAGTTGAACAGAGGAATGAACAGTGAGAGACCTGCAGATGGTTTCATGTGTTAGGATGATGCTGGGGAGAGATGTTCAATATAAAAGGGCTGGATGGGTCAAGACTGAATATCCATTTCCGTGCATCAAGAAGCTGCCTCTAGTGCCATCCATCCTTGTACAACAGTACCACTTCTATTTCATGCGTACTCAGTCACTGGGAGCCTATCGCCTCCTCTGTTCTCTGCATCAGTCACAGGAGACTGAACCCCGACTCTGAATCCTTTTACTTACTTACACACACACACACACACACACACACACACACACACACACACACACACACTGCATGCAAGCACAGATTCGCACATAGATTCATGCACACACACAAACACACCCATGCAAACACATGCACGCACGTCCAGACAGGCACATTGAGGTATGCACATATGCACACACAAAAACTGACACAAGCACACACGCATGCATACACAGACTCATGCACATACTCTGCATGCACGTATACACAAACACAAACTAACTGGCTTTTTAAGAAATGCTGCAAACACATTCAAGCTATAAATTTTCCCTGGCTCTGCAATCTTGTTGTGCAGAGGAAGAAACCAGTGCTTTTGTGCCTTTATTTACCCTTAGGTATGCTGACTGAGCAAACTTGTTCTTTTTCAGCAACACCATGCTTCACATCCCTGCACGCACACACGGGAGCTGCCCAGTGCAGCCGCAGTCTTATACTGTGCAGTTCCACTGGAATAATTGAGGCCTGTTGCTTTAAGGGCATATCAACAAAAGTCTTCACAAGCTCACTTCTACATCATCAAAAAAACAAATTTGTCTTAGTCCATGAAGTCCCATTGCAATGAATTAAACAGTGAGAAATTACCCACGTTGTTGTTGATGAGAAAACTCAGCTGAGACAACAGACCGAATCATTCCAAAGCCAAACGATTCTGAATCTGGTAATAATAATTTGTGGCATTTATAAATAAAACTCCTACAAGCTGTCTCACACAAAAGCCTCCCTAACGTAATGTGACTACATGTCCACCGTACCAAATGTGATCCTCAAAAAAAAAAACAGGACCACTGCTAAAAGAAAATATTAAGAAAATATTCAACGGTTTGGGGCATGAAAGCGTCCTGAGACTTGGTAGGTTTGGTGCCACGTGGCTGGAAAGGAGGTGCGCCAGCCAGGAGAGAGGATCTGGAAAGATCAGGTCATCTTATGTTGTTGTGTACAAATAAAGCGGCCTGCTGGCCCATGAACTCTCCTCATCCTGACCCGCTACAGTGCTACACTCTCTCGGCCAGCGCACCTCCCTTCTGTCCCGCCAGGTCAGCTGCAGAGCACCAAAGCTGCCAAGTCTCACGATGTTTTGCAGCTCCAACCCTTATCAATATCCACAATCCATGAGGCATGGATTGTGGAAAACCCGGTGCAACTCAATAGGTGCTTCAAGTATTTTCAGTGTATGAGACTATCAAGTCGTAATCACATTAGAGCACTTTCCTGCTTGCTTGGCAAGAATCTTTCATCTTTAACTGGGGTCAGACCCAGTAGGACATTAATCTTAAAGCCGACTTGATTCAAAGTGTCTCTTGGCTCACCTGCCTGTGTATTTCAGTGTCTGGGCAACCTTGCCAGACATTCATCATCAGCATCTGTGTTGGAGTTCCCACTTCCTCTGGGGAGAGTCAATTGGCCATAAGGGCTTTCAGTTCCACTCATCTGCTCCCACTTGGCCATTTGCCACTGCTGGTACTGTGTTGTCCTCCACAACAGTGATTTCCAGAGCCCTGCTGTTTTTTATTTCAAATATTATTCCCTAATTTGTATCAGATCTCATTTCGTGAGAGATTTTAATTGGCATTTTGTCAAGATGTGAATGTGTGTACCTGTACCTGAATTAGGAAGTTAAAAATACCTTGTGGGCTCAGCAAACCTTCTTTGGATAGACAAAGGTAAAACGAAATACTAAAAAGTAGTGTTCAGATTACTGGGTAGTCAAAATAATCAAGCCTCGTCTCATTTCTTTCTTGTTCTGTGGTGCTAATGTGCACATCATTCATTCAGTCCTAATTGCTAAATCCTTGCCAGACACCTAATTGCATGAGTCAATCACTATTCAGTCTCATCTTATTTGTGTTTGGTTTGACCAGTACATCATCCTGGAACACCAATCTGTGTTGGACATGATGAAAAATGACTCTCTCCAAATGATTACAGGGCATCCAGTATCTGCACAAGAACAGTTTGTGGTGCTGCTGCCTCTTATTTTTAGGCTTATTAGTGTACTATTTCAACACATGCCAATTACCAGAAAAACTCCTGCTGGGCTCAAAGTAATGGACATCCACATTTAAACTGAAATTACTTCGATTTTTAGTCCATTGTGACCATCTAGTATGTATGGTTTTGGTATTGTTGGAAAGGAAAATGTATTTCCTTTCATTTGAGTTTACAAACACTTGTTCAGTGGAGGTCTTGGCGGTGACTATGCCCCCATTCTCTCGCCTGCAGGGAGTGGACAAAATAATGGTAACGCCACATAGAAAAACATCTTTAACTTTGAAGTAACTGTGTGATTGGTCTGAATGGTTGCTTGAGGCCATTTTACAGGACCAGGAGCACCCCAGGTTGCAAACACTGTTGCCTCATGATGTTCTCATATTCCAAGATGCCCCATACACACTGCAGAAAAATTTAACAAATTCAAGAGTGGCTTCATGAACACCAGGATGAAGTCAAACACTTTCCACGGCCCCAATGAGCAGATCGAAACATCACTGAACGTATATGGGAAGTAGATTTCCATCTCCGTCATCCCTCAATGTACTGGAGGCTTTCCTTCTTGAAGAAAGGTCCAATATCCCACTACACACAGTTCAGGACCTTTATGACAGCTTTTCAAGAATGACTGAAGCTTTTTCATGAAGACAAAGAGTGGCTCTGCTCCTTGATATTCATTTATTGTTAGGTGTTTCCATTTTTTTGTCCACCCCCCTGTATTTTGGCCTGTTCTTGCCTAAGCCAGGCATTCTTCTGTGACCTCTGGGAATGTCAAAGACAAAAAACTGTGGGATGCTTCCACGTCCCAAACGATTCACATCAGATTCATGAGGACCATGTGCTATCATGTTAGGAAGGTGATTTGAAGCCTTCAAGTCTAAATAAATAAATATGATTCTACTTATTTACAATAGGGCACTAATAGGCAATGATCGACACTTCCCTCCCCACTGGTCAGCAGTGGCTAAATCATTGATTCTCTATGGGAGAGACAGAAAGGACGGAGGAAGATGTTAACAAGGAACCATCTGCTGATATACAGCAGATATCAAAATACAGGAACCAACAATTAAAAGTGAAGGGTTCTGGCAGCATCGCCACAGCAGTTCTGTGTGGCTCAAAGGGGAGAGCAAGGTACATTTTGGTTCACACCAAATACAAAATAAAAGTCAAATGGACTCACAAGTAGCTTGTTTATTATTTATCTCTAACCTGTCGTCCCACCAGAATAGGGAGCGGTCGAAACAAATCTGGTTCCAGCTCCTGTAACTTCATGATGGACCTGACTGCCTTTTCTGATGCTCATACCAGCACATGAAGAAACAGCTGAACATGAGCATCAGTCCAGACTGCGTTGGTTCGGACTTCATTCTCACTCCTAATGAACCGAATCACAGTTGTCTTGGTAGAGGACCGAGACCTTTTCAGGCGTCTCGGTCGGTTATTTGGTGTCACCCGAGTTCGAATGGTGTCGTTCTCACCTGGTCAAATGAACCCAACTAAAGGAGTAAATGCTCCAAAGTTTGAATAAACTGCTTCAAACATTCTTGGTTCACTGAGATACATCCTGCTGTTTCTGTACTGGTCTGGTTTCCTGGCAGGGAATCAATCCAATCATCCCAAAGAGTGCTTCAGTGGGAAGATTTTAATCACTGCTAGCCAAGCATCTTCATTCTTTCTTGGGAGAGGATAAGAATACTACTTTTACATTTTAGGCTTTTAGCTTACGCTGTCATCCATCGTGACCTGCAAAGAGTGCAACAGTAGAATGAGCTTAATTTCTTAGATCACCAACATCACAAACCACAGATGGTCAAGTGTCTGAGTCATAGTGCCCTGAAACTACATGTAAACAAATATCGTGTGAGGCAGGCAAATGCAAGTTAAGATAACTAAGAAGAGGAAGAAGGTATGGAAGAGAGAGGATGTGATTCTGGGGAGAGAGGGGGATATGAAATATTTCTTAGAAAGATTCATTTTAAGCTTATAATGGAAGGTAGGGAGTGATTCTGCTGTTCTGACTGGAGTAGGAAGGTCATTTCACCATTAGGAACCAGTGTGAGTGTGTGTGTGTGTGTGTGTGTGTGTGTGTGTGTGGGGGGCGTTATCTCCCCATCTAGAGGGTAAGATTGTGTTTTGAAGTGTTTCGATGAGAAGGACAGGCTTAGCCATATGACTTGGACCATTTCAGCATCACAGAGATTCATGAAGATTGAAGATGGAGGAGCCTGATAAAACTGTTGTATCGTTGTTGTCTCTTGGAGGATCAAAACCAGGCACACTGCCGCAGCATTTCCTGCTGCCGTTTCTTTTATGTTGACTGTGAAGAAAAAATAATGCTCTGATGAACAGCTGTGTGGTCAAAACTTCACGTCTTTGTCGAGACATTCGGACAACTTTGGACACAGAGCGTAAACTGGATTCTGCCCAGCACCTGTTGTTGAGGATCATGATGTCGATGCGTACGTCTATGTTACACACCTGTCCATTGCTGTGCAAAGCAGTGTGCACACCAACAAAGCAAGCTGTCCAATATCATGGTCTTGAAGCACAATCACCTCATGTGTCAAGTTTCAATTATTTCAGAAGATATTGAACATTAATAATCTTGGCCACAACTGTAATAGTGTCACCTCACCTAGGCACTGGTACTCTGTCTGAATGCAGCATCTCTCCCTGTTTCATATAGCCCAACAGGCACGTGGCTTCATGCCATCATGCTCAGCAGGACATTTTCCTTTATTTAGTCAGGTTAGTCCCTTTGAGATCACAGATGTGTTTTCCAAGGGAGGCCTGGTGAAAACAGCAGCAGAATTGACACCCAAACATGCAGTTTTTAACAAGTCTTAAGGGCACCAGGAACATGAAATTCACCCAACACATAGATGATCATGTAAGGTTTAAGTATGAAAAATAAAAACACCTAAACTTCAGTCATGATTTCCCCCCCCCCTCATCCGTGATACTATTTTCTGTTTTTTTTTCCAGCCCATTGCAATCAAAAGCAGGAAGTGATAGCCCTATCTAGGTGACGGTATAGCAGGGTGATAGAGGGGTCTCTTCAGAGCACCGTAATAATACTTGGTGTCAGGGGCAACGAGTTTGTTCCTTGACTGCTTCACTTTACAGTTAATGGACACCGACTGCTTTCCTTTTTAGATTCAACTGTATCCTACTGCTTCTGAAGCATAGAGCCACACAGGTCAAATAGTATCTGCAAATAATTCTTAGCATTTTTATAACCTACTTGGCGTGCCAGACCTGTGGGGTTAAAACAACACCACCACAGGGATCATTTGACCCAGATCAAACGGTCAATGGTGACAATGATAGTGTGAAACCATTATATTTTGCATCAGTGCCATAACAGTAAAGACAGTTCAGATCAGGTTTATTTAGAAAGTATTTTTAACCAGCAGATTCACTGAAAAGCGTTTCACAGAGAGCCTGCGCAGTTAGAGATAGGGACGTATGATATTGTACAAAGAGAAACAGGAAACAGAAACAGACAGGAGTTTGACACAGAAATAGCAAGGTTTGATTTTGAGCATTTTGGTGGTAGGTTATGTGGCTAGCCATGATATGTACAACCATTGTTGGCTGTACATATGACAGAGCAGAAAAGGACATAAAGAAGATTAAAAGAAGAGAGAACAAACATACATTTTAAGGTCTGAGGCTGGACTTTGTGTGTGTTAAATACAGTGATTGATACCAGTTTATGTCATAACTGACGGCTGTATTGGCAGCATCCTTTCAAGACAATTACAGCTTATTTTGTCCATGACCTGTGCCAGTGGTTTTATTAGAAAACCTCAATCAACAGCAATTGTTCATTACTACATGTGTCAAATTGTGTCTCGCTGCTGGAATGACTCACCCACATAGCCAGGCTGTCAATGTGATATGTTCTTTTTAAACCATTTTTTTACTTCAGATTGATCCTTTAATTCTGAACAATATGTCTGAATTACAGCAATTTCCCCCACGGGTGTCATACGGGTGGTGAACTTTCTGATCTTTGTTGTTTTGATGTAGAGTACTTGGTAACCTTTTTTGTGAAAAGCATTGCATAATAAAGTTTATTGAAGTGATGATTATTATTTTATCTCATCACCGTCATACCTTAATCACAGTAAAGAACGCCATCTTGAGTGTTACTGCTCTGAAAGTCTCTGAGAGGATGTTGGTGATGATCGATGATGAAGCTCTGTGCTTTCCTTCCACACCTTCTCTTTCTATTCTTGTGGTTGCAGCATTTTCATAGTTTCATAGATGCTAAGATAACTTTACACCACTATTCACAGCATTTTCAGTGATTTGGTATCTAATAGTAACAGACTATGCGTGAGGCGGTCTGATTCCTTCGCGCTGTCGGTCATAAGTCGACATAATGGGTGTTAACTGCGAGGCCACTGCCATCTAGCAGACTGGAAGAGAGCATTCAATTGATGTGACATTTACCCGGGTGCAATTTCTGTCACAATAACAACTATTTTATAGGCCATACACACACCCAAGGCAACACTGACCCAGAAAGCTGTTTTCTTGCTATCCAAACACATAAAAGTCGCTGCTGAAGTAGAGCCAAGTTATTTCCATGGCTTGGGTGAAATCCTGTTGCAGGCCGAAGTCAGTTAAACATTTTAAAGGATGGAGGGAGTGCTGATGGGTTGGTAAACAGGAACACAATAAACCAAAGTTCTTCAGAAATGAAAAAGAGCACATTGGGGTTGTGAGTGTTCAAGGGCCCGAGGGTTATTAACCTCATTCTACAGTGTTCAAGGGCCCGAGGGTTATGAAACTCACCCTACACAAAACCACTACATACATGCTGCTTACATGCATGTGTATGGTTGCAGCCCTGCTGAACTGTTTTGTCGGTGGAAGCTTGTAATTACTTCAGCTTGTAATAAAATCATTTTAAATCAGTTTCATGTCAAATCGTTAATGTCTTTGGTAAGTAGCCGTGAGACCCCGGTCGATTGTCCCTTACTGAATGCATTACACAATGTGATTGGCACCTTGGGCTGGCCTTGACGTCACACCCAGCCAGACACGCCTGACTCAGTGCCTCAGTCACACATCATTTGTATCTGTTCAGTCTGCCGCTCTGCCAGGAGGCTCAGGAAGGCGTGAACTAAGCTGTCTCAGGTCAGTTTGCTGGTGTGTCATCAGGTCTGTACTCCCCCCCGCCCAGGACATCAACAAGTAGAAAAAGAGGGTTAGAGAAAAAGTTTTGAAAACTCCTTTATTGATTCAGTACAGGCCACAAGCAGAGATGAAGATAAAACAGCCTCATACTAAACCCAAACAATCACGGAGCAACCAACTGAAATTAAAAAAGAACATAAA